>JACVVK020000768.1:22500-139747 GCA_018292915.2 Batillaria attramentaria
TCTCTGTAAAAACTATCCCGAACTCGGGTCTTCCAACCCACACAGCCTTCTCTGTAAAAACTATCCCGAACTCGGGTCTTCCAACCCACACAGCCTTCTCTGTAAAAACTATCCCGAACTCGGGTCTTCCAACCCACACAGCCTTCTCTGTAAAAACTATCCCGAACTCGGGTCTTCCAACCCACACAGCCTTCTCTGTAAAAACTATCCCGAACTCGGGTCTTCCAACCCACACAGCCTTCTCTGCAGATCTCGTATTGTCTTGAAAAACATTCAAATTCTAGTTTGGTAGTTGCAATATTTATTTCCAGATACGATAGACTGTTCCTTTTTTTGTCGTTGCAAAATATGGTCGATAGGTCGCGCCATAAAGTCGATATTGCACAGGCAATAGCCAATCAGATTAAGACTCATTTGAATATTAAGCTACAGCAGACGGTGCACCTGAGGAAGTGGGTCGTCGCATAGAGACCTTGTGTTTTGACACACACACACACACACACACACACACACACACACACACACGTGTGTGTGTGTGCGTCGCTATCCCTTGTCAATTCTTCAGACTTTTGATATTAAAACGAACAAAAGCCATTCTCCGATCATAATGCCATTGTGAAAAATGTTCCCGTGTGCCGACAGAAGTCGGTAGTCGCTGCAGCAGCGAGGTTTTTCGTCGTGTCCTACTTGCACTTGAGACAAGTGACAGTGATTAACGTTCGCTGAAACTGGGACACCCCCCCCCCCTCCCCTATCAGAGGCCACAGTGTTTACCGGTCCCAGCAAATTACAACCGGTCCCTGGGACCGGCAGCTTCAAATTTTTCCGGTATTCTGGTTTTGCAAACGGTATTTTACCGGTAATTACAGGTTAACGCAATCACTGGAGAACCGTCAATCTGATGTTTTTCTGTCTTTGTGTGCTGGTGTGCACGGCAAGGTATGAGTCACCTCTTACATTCTTTTCATGTCACACCTTCCTCAGAGACGCATTAAAAAAGAAAAATGACACGAAATACGAACACCGACTGAGGCTTTGTGCGCCCGCCCCCCTCCCCCCCCCCAACTCCTCTCTCTCTCTCTCTCTCTGCGGGAAGTAGAGAGGGAGGGAGGGGGGCCTAGTGGCGTGATGCTTTGCCCTAATTCACATACCTGATTTGTTTACCCCCAACACAGACACAGTTTCTGAGCAACGACGCAGAAAACAAGCGCTTGTAGACAGCCAATCAGAGCCTGCTGACGTCAGCGGGTAGAGACGTTGACTTGGTGAAGTTGGTCTGGTGACAGCAGACAGCCGCACTCTCGCTCCGGACTTGGATGAGAGAACATCCTACACCGTGACAGTTAACCAGTCAACCATGAGGGCGCTCAGTCTCGCTTCGCTGCTGCTTCTTTCTCAAGCTGGTGAGTCGCTGTTAGCCTTTTGCAACATCCCTATGTTGGCTGCATTTTATACATGTCCTCAGTGTTCTGTTCCATTTGTCTTTGACGACACCAAGATATTTATTTTTGTTCCAATTGCAGCAGCCTGACTTCAACTGCAATAGATTCATGTCCTCGGTTGTGAGAAGTGCCCAAACTCATGACACCCGCCTAACGTTGTCAGTGCTCTTTTTTCCTAAACTGACCGCACAGTGAGGAAAGGGGATAATATAAGTTATATACCAGCACCACCGCTCTGTTCCTGACAGTAACTTCTATAACATCCTGTGTAACAACAATATGCTGTGAGGAAGGTTAAAGTAAAATACAGTATTGCAAAACTCAGACCAGTTCGGACAGCTGATTGGCTGATGACTCACCTGTAAATAGTGAAATCGCACGCGAAACCTCCATCATGATATACTAAAAAGGCCTAAGCGTGTATCCAATGCGCAACGTCTGGACCCTTGTACCAAATCGATGACACAAACTCTGTTCCGACATATAGGCTAGTCTAATTAGGCTTTTTATATAGCGGAAGGTAGAACAAATTTGATCCTAACTTTTTATTACAGAAATCAGTAGAGCACAGGCCCCTAATGCTGTGGTGGGCTCCGTGAATTTTTTCTCCGTCCGCGTCACCGTTCAAAACGACCGTTTATCTTGCCATTTTCACTATATGAGCCCTATAAATGGGCTTTTGACGGTGTGCACAAAGTATGCGTGTTTGCGGGTACAGAAATGCGCAGAACTCCACTCTAAATACGGTCACTGTTAGACAAGACATGCATTGTTGACATACTGAAATTTTACCCCAATCAGAATGATGCTTCCTGGAAAATTGCGGCCATAGTTTGGCCGTTGATTCAAAGGACCCTGTAAAACGGCGGTATTTGATGCTTGTGCACTTATCAGGTCACTGCAGGTGACATGTATCGCGGAAAACATTTACGATCATTGAACAATTTAGTCAGGAAACGCTTCTTTGGTGTTGTGAAGTTCCCTTGTCACCGCATGTGCAGGTACGTATGAAATATGATATCCAAGTGAACACGTTTTTCGGTAGCGATATTTTGGGGGTGTACTTACTAAAGTAGTTGCTGCGTTGTGAGTAGTGAACGGTTTTTCTCAAAGAGCAGTGCACACTCAAGAATAGTATCCCAGTTGTGTCATATCAAAAGTTCATTGAAATCGCTTTTGTACTTTTGTCATAAACAGCCAATGAAAGTGCAACCTGTTTAATAATGGCTGAATATGCGTAATGATGGGAGTAGGGACACTTGATTGGTTGCTGTTGATAGGGTGTATCCGCGAAAACAAGTATAATATGATGCAAATATTCGGGCACATGCTCGGTGTTTCAGAATTATCTTCCAGAACTTGTATGAGAGATTCATTGCTTATAGACGGCCGTTAATTGAAGCTATCAGTTCCCTATATGGGCTGAAAGCGGTGCTTAACAAAAGAGCCTGCCATAATTGCTACACTTGATGCAATTTCTTTTTATACATTTGTCTTGGTGGAAAAGACAATGACTAGTCGTATGAAGAAAGATCCGTGAATCTAAAGAAGCACGTGTTCTTTACAGCGGTCATTATGTTTACCCATTTTTTTCCATTTCCTTCATTACATGCTGTGTCGTGGGTAGGTTTATATTTTGCTGCTAGCAGCCACCAGTTTTAACTTGTCATTGTTTTACATATTGGAAAAAGTAGAGTGATTCCAGGAGAAGGAAAACGTGCATCCCACATCAAATTTCATGAACTCTTTACTGCTTGAAATAGGTGACTTAAATTACCTTTTTCTAATTAAACAGAACATTAACTGCTACGGGGGTAGGTTACCAAGTAGCCAGATATGACGGCCACAGTGTACACAGCGTATTTTGTTATTTACCAACTTTTAGAGGAGAGGCTTGGCACTTACGTGTTACTAGCCCATCCACTATGTCCCCTTTGGTTGTGAGGGGTAATGAGGGGAATCCATATTGTGGTTGGGTTCAAAAATTGACTATACACAGCAAAGATTACAAATGACGCCGCTGCAGCAGGTATTGTGCACACACTTCAAGTTTGACTACTGGATATGTTAGGCCAGACACCCTGCGGTGGTCCAACGAAATGACAACAGATTTGCCTGTAGCAGCTCTCAGGTATGAAATCTTCCTTTTTTCCATATAGACGCCAATTCTCTTACTGATGGGGACCGGGCTGACATATTACGCTGCTGCAGCTGCTACGCTTGACAGATCATTTGCAGACGCATATCATGCTTTAGAGAAATGGTCCAGCATCCCTAAAATACTATTACAAGTATACCTTTTTGCCTCAAATTCTAACGCACTCAGAAAATTTCGGACATTTTCCTAAATTCCTGTTTTGAGGTACAGGTACAGAAATTAGACAAACTTAATATGAAACTTCCAGTGAAATAAATTACACGAATGCAAATAAAAAACAATAGACACAAAAGCAAATCTGTGAAATCTCTTTTATTTTCAACGTGTTTTTCCTTGGGAACAAACGCCGTTATGCTGCCTTTTTTTTTTTTTTTTTTTTTTTTTTTTGGACATTCACAAATTTACAAATGAAAATTACTGGCATACATTACCGGCAAAATGTGATGGAGAGTATGTAGAACACAACATTAAGTCTACAGTAGTAAGTGGCTGAATTCATTTCAAGTGTTATGAGGTATGTTAATCACACGGCAAACATGTTTACAAGGTCAAGGTCATCGGTTCGTCTGTTTACTCCCAAACATTTTATTTCATCGCTGTGTTAGAATAAGCAAAAGAACAAGCAGTCACAAGCACCAGGCAAAACAAAATTAGCACAAACGATGTTTGTATGAGAAGATTTCTTGTGGACAACTTTGGTGACCTTGACCTTGGGAGTAAAGGTCATAGAGACTGGGTGAAAATTTTGTAAATACAACTTTTGGCATAACATTTGCCAAATATGCATTAATAAGAATGCCTTTCTGGTGACCTCTAGTAAAGGTCAAGGTCACGCTTGAGTTATGAAGATTTTGCAGTCATATTTTTATTCTGAGGATGCTGTGAACTCACCAAAAAAAGGGGACAAAAGTTAGCAGCACCAAAATGCTTATTCTGAGCGATGAAGTAAAATGTTTTGGAGTAAACAGACAAACCAATGACCTTGACCTTGAAAACATGTTTGCCGTGTGATTAACATACCTCATAACACTTGAAATGAATTCAGCCACGTACTTCTATAGACTTGAGGTTGTGCTCTACATAATTTCCATTGCACTATGCTAGTGGCTGTTTGTGACAAAATAGTGGGGGAGCCAAGGCGAATAAAACAGGTCGATTGTTCACATCATAGTAGAGACATGCCGTTTGGAATATAAGTACATAACACATCTCTGAACAATATTAGCGACAGTAACACCTGGACCGCCCCCTCTGGTGGGCGTGGCCGTCCGTTAATTGGGTCGACATGACCCAGAAACAAATTATTACCCTTTTTCATCTTTAGCTTGGCCTAAATGGTTATTGTGATGAAATGAACGAAAGAGAAACTTAAAGAACATGACAGGGAACCATCTTATGTTATATTTGGTTCCAAAGTATCAAAATATTATGTTTGAGGACTTCATGTTTTACACTTGTAATGTAATTAGCCGAATGGCCATTTATTTTGTAGTCACAGGTATGAATCCGATCTCAGAAGCATCCTATCTGTTGAATAAAGCAAGTTATATTTGTATTGTTCAAAAGAGTTTTAATCTTTTTTGTATTAATCCCATTATGGAATAATTAAGAAAAAGTAGGTCAAATGGGCGAATTCAGGACTGAGTCATACCGACTGCTTGTACTGGTTAATTTCCATCTTACATTGCAAAATGCAAAAACTGTTTCTGAACAGTACATTTTTAATGCCCTAATGCTGAACTTAATCTTTTCTATTTATTGATTAGAAACTTAATTGTGATATTGTAAGCACCCGGGTTGTCTGCCTCTGACGAGATACAGCCCGCCAGATGCCGCTTTGGAACTCGCTTGCGTTCTCCGCCGCATAGAGGTGTAGCACCTCGCTAAATGGTGATCAAGTGTAATTACGTGCTTCGCGAAAGTAGGCATGGGATGATTTTATTCTCTCTTTTTCAAATCTCCTTTTGGAGTGGAAGTTGCCAAGTGAATGATAGAGAACAGCAGTTGAGGTCGTTTGTCTAAAAAAACTAGATATCGTGACAAAATTTTAGGGTTATGTAATGGGTTTAAACTTCAACTGCGTAATAATATAATCAATATTTTGAAGAACATTGCAGATAGCTTGTTACTAAATAAAGTAGGAATGCGATGTCTCCGATTCAAGAGGCAAAGGATTCCACCACAGATGCTCCGGAAGAGAGGGAGAGAGGATGATGATGAAGATGATGATGATGATTGAAACATTTCTTAGGCTCCACATGTTTAAGTCTTACCAGCATCAAATCACACACACACACACACCACACACACACACACACACACACACACACACACACACACACACACACACACACACACAGAGAGAAAGAGAGAGAGAGAGCTCATAAAGATGATGTTAGACGTGAGTTTTTCGTTTTTTGTTGGGTTTTTTGTGTTGTTGTTGTTTTTTTTTTTGTTTTTTTTGGGGGGGGGGGGGGGCATCACTGATAATATGAAAGCATCTAATAAATGTCAGTGCTGGGGCTTATCAACCGCATTACAAGGCCTTAACCATTTGCCTTCATCCCGGAGAGAGAGAGAGAGAGAGAGATGATGATGATGATGAAACTTTATCAACGGTAAAAGAGAGAGAGAGAGACAGACGGATAGACAGAGATCGGACAGACAGACAGACACACAGACAGACAAGAGAGAGAAAGAGAGAGAGAGAGCAAATCGTGTCTTTTGTACTTTTGCGTGGTTCTTCTAATCCTGACCGAGACCCACCTGAACGTGAGGTTATTTTTGCCCCACTTGGAGGACGCCTCTGTATAGCGCCTGTACCGCTTTCGGGACTGGTGCCCCAGGTCAGAGCGACTCCGCGCCCCTGGAAGGGAATGGGTTTGAAGAAGAGGCTAAGATGAATGTTGTTCAGCTGCACCCACAAAACGTCCGTAACGCCGTCAAACTTTCGTAACTTTTGTCCATAAGTGTTTTGAGAGGTGCTCAGTCAGGCTGGGAATTGTCAGTCATTTGGAAATTTTCAGTCAAACTTCCTATCCTTTCAGCCAAAAAATTCAAGTTTCAGCCGAAAAAAAAGGAAGGGGGGAAAGGCTGCACACATAATCATGTATCATGATACATGTAATAGTATATGGGACTTCAGTGTTGAAGGCGTGCATATCAGTACCAAGGCAGTATAAATTTAACTTCTGGGTGCCAGTAGAGGCTACAAAATGCCTTTAAACATGCTAGAATTTGTTTTTTTCTGAAGTGGGGCGTCGCCCTCGCTGTCCCACAGTAGTGTGCTACTGCTGCACCCTGTCCTAGGTTTCAGTCTTTTTTCCCTTCAGCAATTCCCCAGCCTGAATAGTGTGAGTGGGTGAGTTTTTAGGGCTTGAAGCTGCGCAACGTAAATAGTGTGATTTTGATCGTAAACAAGCAAGTCAATGAACAACAATAACACACACACACACACACACACACACACACACACACACACACACACACACACACATTGTGCTAGTAAGTTCCCTCATGACCTTCGACTGACGGAAACTACATCCTTTTATGTCTGGCATTCGTGAGACAGGGAAAACTTTGTGTCCCAGAGAATCTACTGCGTGTTCGCACTGTAAAGGTACCACAAGTAAAAACCTACACTAACTACAACACTACCCGAGCTATTGGCGGAGTTGTCCACGTTCAGTGAATTTATTTGACAAGACGGGAAAGCACAATCCCAAAAAAGGATTAGTAAAACATACAAGTCCAAGATTCTAGGAGAAAAGCAGTATTGCGAAATCCACTACTGTTTTGGGGGCTGAACCCGCTTCACGCTACCTACACTGAGATACTAAAAGCAAAGAAAACGCCAAGCCATTAGGTCAAAACAACTATTTGGTACCAGCAAAAGGCGGTAACTACGCAGAAAACAGCTCAAGAGTAGATTCCCGACACAAGTGACACGAAAGTCCGGTCGGGAAAGATTTGAAACCAAAGGCAAAGTAGTCCCACTTTCATGTGGTACAGAAGCGCAGGCACTGAGGTAGGCATATCTAAGTGAGCTTCTATTAGGCAGGGTAAACGAAAAAGGGGTGAGAACTGAAATGCGCATAGCACCCAGGTGGGGTAAAAGGGGAGGTGGCGGGATCAAGTTTGTAAAAACAGAGGAAATCCGCTGCTGCCGAGCGAACCGAAGTCTGTCTTCCAAAAGCGACGCTGGCGCAATGAGCTGGACACATCGGACAAGGGGAGGAAGCGTCCAGCGTGCGGAATTAGGTCATGTTATGCAATGCCAATAGCGGGGCGATGCGAATAGCGTGGCGTTGGCGCTGGCCGCCTACGGAGAGGAAAGCCATGCCAGCCATAAATAGCCTTGCGCTTGTGAACGGCGCGCAACTTGTTATGTTAACAATACAACCACGCTGAAGTTAGAACTGAGCAGTTAAACTCGCCTGTTTACAACAATACCCCTAAACGTTCAGGCATGTGTATCCTGAAGCGAGGCCGCTCCAGGATGCGTACTGGCCATTCACTTCCAGTACAGCTAAGCTATTTCCGGTTCGTCTCAAGAGGCCGCGCCGAGTTGCGGATGGGAGATAACGACTGTCTTTGGTCCGGAACGGATGACAGTGCTTCACGGCCCAACATCACAAGCCGAGTGTTACAAGCTGGTTGAATGAAGTCAACGCGTATGTCCTGGTGGACGGTCTGCGTGACGTAGTTTGGCAGCGTAGCAGAGTGTGTATAGGGTAGTAGCAGGTCTGTCACAGAATACTTGTAATGCAAGTGAGGGTGAAAAGGTGGGTGTTTGGGAGTTTGACGTCCTTTTCCACCACGTATGGGTGGTTCAAAGACGGGGTAACGAGGAAAAGGCCAGCACAAATATTTGGTTTCAACCGGGATTCGAACTCACGACCCGACAATACAAATGAGGCAAGTTAGGGAATAAGAGGACCTGCATTATAAAAGTGAATTTCCAGGGAGGGGGGGGGAGGGGGGGGGTGGTTTACGCCAGTTATATCTTGTGTCCTCGGAATCTTGCTTGCTTTCTGCATGAATTTTGGTGTCTCAAGGTAAAACGTTTTGGGTCTTTGGAATGAAATACACGGACCAGGTTCGCCGCACAGCATGGAGTCAATCAGTCAATAGATCTTGATCATAGTTTGGAGGTAAATGGAATCAGAGGACAGACACTGGAAATGGAAACCGCTATGGTAAACTTTTAAGAGGCGATGTAACGGCAGGGTGAGCGGTGGTCTAGTAGGTAGCACGTCGGATTTAGCCGCTGCGCTACTGAACGGCCGTCACCAATGTCATACTCATAGGGCAGCGTCTGAGACGAGCTTGGCCAGCAGCTGAGCTAAAAATAGATCTCTCCCTTCGCGTCGTGTGCCCGAGCGCGACTTCCGGGAACATCTGGCCGAGAGATGGCCATGCCTGAGCGAAACTGGGGGAAATACGACAGCGACTCTCGATACAACGACAGAGAGCACATAGAAGTTGTGTTATCCGTAAACATACCGGTTCCGATAATTGATTTGAAGAAGCATAATCGGGATAAGCCAAGCACTTTTACCCCCAATACGGCCTGCTAAACGCTTACACACACACACACACACACACACACACACACACACACACACACACACACACACACACACACACACACACACACACACACACACACAAATGAAAGCACGGTCGAAGGCGGAATACAAAAGAAAAAGGAGGAATAAAAAAACAAACAAAAAAAAAACGCAACATTCTGATCGGGATTCGAATAAAGACCAGGTATGTTACTCAGTCAAGCATGTACCATGAAAACAGCTCAGAACGAAATAGATATTATCTTTGAAAACAATTCAGAAAGACTGACAACGGAAAAGGGGTGGGGGTGGGGGGGGGTGAAATGTCACTTTGTAGATCAGTGAACAAACATGACATTGTATTCGGTGGGGAGGGGGGTAACAGACACTCTCCCCCCAAAACAACAACAACAACAAAAACAAACAAACAAACAAAAAACAACCACACCAACAACAACCCAAAAACCCCGGCCTAATTACTTCAGTACCTGTACTGTTTAAAAAAAGAATCATTGTCAGTGACTCTCCGCATTACGCATCATTACTGGGATGTCTGTATCTCCCGCTCTTTCAGTTTGTTATAAACCATCTTTTTGTGTTTTTTTTCCCTGTTCACATTCTACTGTTCACAAATAAAAATGAATAAATAAATCGTGCTTTGCGAATACTCCGCCACCATTTGACTTTTGTGAGAGCGAGGCGAATTCTATCTTTCTCTCTCATAAAAAAATGATAGTTTGCGGATCAGTAAACAAACTAAATGCAGATACATCCACATCAATATTATTGTGCTTTTTGTATTTATTTGTGCGGCTTGCTACAGTGTGTTCGAGAGGGGAGGAAGTGTTCTCCTGCTGTCTCCCTCTCTAAAAGATTTTTTTTAATCAGTACGCAAAGTGATTTCACACTGACACAATGTAGTTCGGAGGTATAATCCACAAACCAACAACAGAAAATTGGTCTTCACAAAGGCGACCAAACTACTCCGGTATCTGTACTCAGCGACTGTGATGTTCTCCGTAACTGAGTTAATAAACCAAAGCGCGTTTAGGACATGACTTTGTAAGCTTGACCAACAAATGCATGCACGTCACAGATGATTTTCAGTTTAATTCCACTTGCTACAGTGTGTTGCTGTAGTCATAGAAACGCAGACTCGAAAAGGGGGAGAGGAAGAACATTATTTAGCAAACTGTACGATAATGAGAGTGAGTCCAGGACCGGGGGGTTGAAGACTGAGCTGATCCCCCGCAAACACGCATACTTTGTGCACACCCTCAAAAGCCCATTTATAGGGCTCATATAGTGAAAATGGCAAGATAAACGGTCGTTTTGAACGGTGACGCGGACGGAGGAAAAATTCACGGAGACCACCACAGCATTAGGGGCCTGTGTTCTTCTGAAATCTGTAATAAAAAGTTAGGATCAAATTTGTTCTATCTTGTTCAGCAATTTTCCTAGCCTGATAACTGATGTCGTTCATCCAATATCTCCGAAACTGCAAGCAGGATTTCCCGAATACAAAGCCGTTAGACACAGTCCAGGGTAGGTGGGGTGGGTGTTTGGGAGTTTAACGTCATTAGACAGTCACATATATGGAGGGTGGGTGGGGTGGGTGTTTGGGTTAAACACCGTCCTTTTCCACCACATAGGGTGATTTCAAAGACGGGGCAACGATGAAAAAGCCAGCACAAATATTTGAAGAGGAGGCGTATCTTACTCACACAAAAATACATTTTGCCAAAAGACGTTTTTACATGGTTTTAAATGTTAGTGTTCTCTGGGCTACTGCCTTTACCTGACGTCATTGTTCTCTCGGATTATCTTCCCTTTTGACATGTCCCATTCCCTACCATCAGCTGGCGAACCGGAAGTGGATAATTGTTATGCCCAAACGTCATCGAATATTAATAAGGACTATCACGGGCGCGTAAAAAGATGCTGAGAGGAAGGGGGGCCCACTAAGTCGGGTGAGCCATACGGCCAGGGTGAAGAAGGGCGGGGGAGGGGAGGGGAGATTGTGTGTGTGTGTGTGTGTGTGTGTGTGTGTGTGTGTGTGTGTGTGTGTGTGTGTGTGTGTGTGTGTGTGTGTGTGTGTGTGTGTGTGTTGACTGCCAAGGATTGTGTCCTGCGACAGCAGAGCGGGGGAACGGGGGGGGGGGGGCACCACTTACAAAAATCGAACGGGGGCCTGGGTCCCCAGGGCCCCCGTGGTTCCTACGCCCCTGTTATCATGACGTGGTTGATTGTGACGTTGTTTCAGGTGTGTGGGGTCAGGCGCCAGGTACGGCGTGTACGGGTGGCGTTGGAGGGACCTGTACTGCACCCGCCGTGTGTGACGGCGGCTTTTGTAGTAAGTGATAATAATAATAATAATAATAATAATAATAATAAATGTATTTATATATAACGCGTATACTCATCGAGCTCAAAGCGCTTGCAAAGTTAAGAAAAAAATAAAATGAAATATATTGTGATGATGGCTACATGCATATAATTATTAGTGTGTGATGTTGATTATGTATATATATATATATATATATATAGAGAGAGAGAGAGAGAGAGAGAGAGAGAGAGAGAGAGAGAGAGAGAGAGAGAATAGGAACAAAGGCGTTACTAAAGCCGAAAACATGCGCTCAATCAGGTCAATTTGAAAATATATATATATATATATATATATATATATATATATATATATATATATATATATATATATATATATTCTAAATACTAGTATTTTATATTTTAAATACTACAAGGAATATTATCCCATTCCTGTAACAAGTTGTGGTATGTTGGTACTGCAAGTTACAAAATAAACTTTCCAAACCTGACCATTCAACTAGTTTACTGGAGTAAAAGATTTCCCGCTCCATGCACCGCCCGTGATGCGGGAACAAGGCGCAGCCTGACGCACCGGCTTCGGTCGCCATGTTGAGATATGTGACCTTGAGGCGATGACCTTGACCTTTGTTCTAATCTTGCAGGGGTGGATGTGGCCGGAGACTGTTCCGGAGCCTCGGCCAAGTGTAAGACAGGGACTACGTGTACGAGTGACGTGTGCAGTCAGTATCAAGTCGCTAGTCTCTGTATAATATGGTATCTTACTCCGTCATGCATACCACGTTAACTGTGTGTGCGTGTGTGTGTGTGTGTGTGTGTGTGTGTGTGTGTGTGTGTGTGTGTGTGTGTGTGTGTGTGTGTGTGTGTGTGATTTGTATAGCCGAGGTGAGGGAGGTGTGTTGTTGTTGTTGTTGTAAATCTATTACGTAAAATATTACGCGTGCTTGTGGCTTGCTGTGTTTCTGAGCAATGAGACTCGTTGTACCAGTACTGATGTGTGGTGCTGACCAACGATGTTGACCAGTGAGACATTCTGTACCATTGTGTGTGATGTTGACCAATGAGACTTGCTGTATCATTGTTTGTGACGATGACCAATGAGACATGTTGTACCATTGTGTGTGACCTACAGAACTGAATCTGGGTGGAGACTGTTCCGGTGCCAACTCCGGGAACTGTGATACAGGACTGGCGTGTGACAACAACGTGTGCAGTGAGTAGAGCTTCACTTTGTGTAAATTGGAATACACAGCCCATTTTTGAGATATTTGACATATGCAGACTATACCTGAGACAGCTGACGGATAAATCTGACAGACAAGCCCTTGCTTGAGATATCTAATATCAAACCCATACTTGAGATATCTGACCGAGAATCATATGTTTGAGATATCTGACCTACAAAACCAATACTTGAGATATCTGCCGGCATATGCTGAAGATAAATCTGACAAACAAGCCAATGCTTGAGATATCTGGCAGAGAAAGCCCGTGATTGAGATGTCTGAAATATCTCACTGAAAAGGCCGTGTTTGAGATATGTGACAGACAAAGCCGTGTTTGAAATTTTTCACTGAAAAGGCCGTTTTTGGTGTATCTAACACAGAAAGCCCGTGTTTCAGCTCTCTGTCTGTCACTTTCAGTGAACAAACCGTTAATACAAATGTCATGTCAACAGAACTGGATGTTGGTGGCGACTGCTCCGGGGCCAACTCGGGCAACTGCAAGAGCGGGACATCATGTGACAGCGGCACGTGCAGTGAGTACTAATCACCGCTTGAACGCTGACCTAGCAGTTTTGGTGCTAGGGTCATCCCTAGCACCCTAACTTCCTCTCTGGCACACTCGGCGCTCCTGATGTACAGTAAGAAATGCATTGATAATGTACACCAAAAACCAAAACAATACCTGACCCTGGGGAAGGCGATATCATAAAGACTGTATTTCATAATGAAGGTAAGCTGTTGGCAGCTTGATTGTGTTTTACTCGCTAATTTATAGTAGCGGTAATACCTCACGTGACCGTCTGCAGAGCTGGACGTGGGTGGCGACTGTCCAGGCGGCAACTCGAGCATCTGTAAGAGTGGGACGGCGTGTGACAACAACGTGTGCAGTGAGTATCTTCCTCATTTTCATAATCCACGTCACAGTCATACATTCACAGTCATAATAGTCAGCCTTAATCATAGGGTTCATGTAGGGTGGGTGGGTGTTTGGGAGTTTAACGTCCTTTTCCACCACATAAGGGTGATATCAAAGACGGGGCAACGAAAAAAAAAGGCCAGCACAAATATTTGGCCCCAGCCGGCGGGATTCGAACTCACGACCCGAGCATTGAGAGTCCAACGCTCTAGATTCATGTAGGACAGGCAAACGTGGCTGCAGTGTTTCTGTCGGACATCATCATAATTATGTGGCTAGCGTGTGTGTGTTGTAGGGTGTAGTGTTTGGCCGGTGGTTGTTTGTGTATCGCGAAATACTCTCAGTCCTGATGTCTGTCCGCAGAGGTGGACGTAGCTGGAGACTGTTCGGGCGCCAACTCGAACAACTGCAAGACTGGGACGTCATGTGACAACAACGTCTGTAGTGAGTCCAACTTCACGTTTACGTTTTGTTCTCTCTCTCTCTCTCTCTCTCTCTCTCTCTCTCTCTCTCTCTCTTGTTTAGCTTTCTGGTGTATTTTCTTTTCTTTTCTTGTTCTAGCCGTTACTGAGAAGCGCGCGCGCGCGCACACACACACACACACACACACCCACACACACACACACACACACACACACACACACACACACACACACACACACACACACACACACACACACACACACACACACACACACACACACACACACACACACACACACACACACACACACACACACACACACAAATGTTAATTAAGTTTTTCGTGTTACGAAGTGAGATGACACCATACTTCACACTTGTCTCCATCATCAGAACTGGATGTTGGTGGTGACTGTTCCGGCGCCAACTCTGGGAACTGTAAGACCGGCACAGTCTGTGACAGCGGCACGTGCAGTGAGTGCTGATTGCGTCACGTAGACTCAGTGTTAATACACTTACTATAGTATTGTCAAGCGAGATGATTTAAGGGCGGGTGGGTGCACTGAATGCAGTAATGCAGCTTCATCAAAAACTGGAATATCGGTTGTACTACACTGAAAGAGAGGGAGCGAGTGAGCAAGAGAGAGGATGGGTTGGTGGGTGTTTGGGAGTTTAACGTCCTTTTCCATCACGTTTCGCTAGAGAGAGAGAGAAGAGAGAGGGTGGGTGGGTGTTTATCGTCCTTTTCCACCACATACGGGTGATATCAAAGACGGGGCAACGATGAAAAGGCCAGCACAAATATTTGGCCTCAGCCCGGATACGAACTCACGACCCGAGCATTGAGAGTCCAACGCTCTACCATTCGGCCACCCCGGCTACCCCGAGAGAGAGAGAGAGAGAGAGAGAGAGAGAGAGAGAGAGAGAGAGAGAGAGAGAGAGAGAGCATTAGGTTTATTCTGTTTTGACAGCTAGACAGAGGTGATGGAAGTTCGTAACGTTCAGTGCTCTAATCCGAACACAATGTGTACATTTACAGAGGTGGATGTCGGTGGGGACTGCTCCGGTGCCAACTCTGGAAACTGCAGGACAGGGACATCCTGTGACAACAACATGACATTGTGTAGTGAGTCTGCTCCTTTGTAAAGGCAGAAGACGGTACTCTACTCTCACTGTCTATAATTAGCATGCCGGTAACCAATTTATCCAGTGACCCGTGACCGGCATATAAAAATAAAGATAAAAGATGACGAAGGCTACGTGCCTGCCTTCTATTTTAGTTTGAGTTGTGACTGACCTATTTGTGATGCTCTGTTGGTGATATGTATTATTATGTAATTGTAGTGTTTGGTCAGTTGTATGATTGATGTTTATGTCGCACGTGCATGTTAACCTGACACTAATGTCTATCTACAGAGCTGAACGTGGGTAGCGACTGTTCAGGCGCCAACTCGGGCAACTGTAAGAGTGGGACGGCGTGTGAGAACAACTTGTGCAGTGAGTTTGAGACAAACACACCGTGTTTCCATTTCCACCTGTCTCTTTAATTTTGGGCCCAGTAACAAAACAAAACAAAACAAAACAAAAACACATCTTAGAAGGGTCGGGTGGGGGGGGGGACGTTTTGACTCCCTATCCTGATGAGCGGTAAGTGTGCATGAGAGAAATTGTCCACACCAAATATCTCGGTTTTCTTTTTCAGTGAGAAAGGAATGTCCTACTGACCTGTTTTAGCGATCTGTTCCAATGTCCCTTATGACATGTTCCAACTTTACTTAAGACGTGTTCCAACGTTCCCTAAGACATGTTCCAACGTTCCCTAAGACGTGTTCCAACGTTCCCTAAGACATGTTCCAACGTTCCCTAAGACATGTTCCAACGTTACTTAAGACATGTTCCAACTTAAGACGTGTTCCAACGTTCTCTAAGACATGTTTAAACGTTACGTAAGGCACGTTCCAACGTTACTTAAGACATGTTACAACTTTACTTAAGATATATTCCAACGTTCTCTAAGACATGTTTCAACGTTACTTAAGGCACGTTCCAACGTTACTTCCACCAGTTTGATGTCTGCCAGTTGCCATAGTGAAAAATACCCAGGCTCTAAACCTTCCTACCTTAACCTTACCATGAAATGTCGTGCAACCTATCTGTACAATATCTATCTTTAAAAAAATTCCTGTGTGAATGACAGAGGTGGACATCGGGGGATCATGTGCCGCTCCTAACGCTGCCAACTGTAAGAGGGGAACCGCTTGTGATACGGGAGACATTTGTAGTAAGTCCACTGTCTGAACACACTGTACTGTACACCAAACGTTCTCTCTCTCTCTCTCTCTCTCTCTCTCTCTCTCTCTCTCTCTCTCTCACGACATTTGTAGTAAGTCCACTGTGTGAACACACTATATATACTGCGCACCAAACGTTCTCTCTCTCTCTCTCTCTCTCACGACATTTGTAGTAAGTCCACTGTGTGAACACACTATATATACTGCGCACCAAACGTTCTCTCTCTCTCTCTCTCTCTCTCTCTCTCTCTCTCTCTCTCGCTGTTGGTCCGTCAGTGATACCTCGAGTTACTGAGCGCCTGAAGAACAACTACTTGTGACGTCACACCTATTTGACATACGAACGCTAACCCATCACTGCTTCAATCCTATCCAGTCCTTCTTCCAAAACCTCTCACGTGATTGTTTGTCGCGCGTGAGCTCGGTTAACGCCCCTTTGTTGTTCACGTGACAGGAATCAAGCAGGGAACGAGCTGCAGCAACAACATGTATGACTGTGTGAGTGGCGCCACCTGCACGAGCAACACGTGCACCTGTAACACGGACATCACTACTGCTGATGCTGGGACCGGCAAATGCAGTAAGGGGCGATAAGCGTCATCTTTCACTCACTCGCCAAACTGTCCATTTCTTGCCTTGTCTACTTGTTGACATTCAGAAGACAGTCTATTTCACTTTGCAGTTTCCTGTAAATAAATGAATAATTAACATGCATCGTGCGGCAACTTACGGTTCTCTCCCTTACTTTTCTGGTCTGAAAGACTACTGTGACAAGTGGTGATCTGACGACATCTGTATCCGTCATTCCCTCGTACGCTACTTACCAAACCCAACTAACTGACAGACGACGGAGCCAGTCAGCCCTGACGACATCTGTATCCGTCATTCCCTCGTACGCTATTTACCAAACCCAACTAACTGACAGACGACGGAGCCAATCAGCCCTGACGACATCTGTATCCGTCATTCCCTCGTACGCTACTTACCAAACCCAACTAACTGACAGACGACGGAGCCAATCAGCCCTGACGACATCTGTATCCGTCATTCCCTCGTACGCTACTTACCAAACCCAACTAACTGACAGACGACGGAGCCAATCAGCCCTGACGACATCTGTATCCGTCATTCCCTCGTACGCTATTTACCAAACCCAACTAACTGACAGACGACGGAGCCAATCAGCCCAAAGAACCAAATACAGACTGTGTAATGTGTATGTGTCATTTGACTCATCACCTACTCTGTCAATTGTTCTCATACCGAGTGCAATATTGTTTGTGCGCAGCTCCAAAGGCCAATGTTTTAGGCGGGGCGTGTACTTCCGGTTCCTGTACAGACAGCAATGCACAATGTAGCGACATCAGTATCTGTGCATGTAATGGAGCATTCGTGACGCGGCCTGAAGACCTGAAGTGTGGTAAGAAACCTCCTTGTGTATCCAATGATAATCTTAGTGTGTAGGTGTTCTGTTAAACAAAATTCTACTCGACGCCATTCTGAGCAGGCTTCAAGAACTGCTCTCTCACTAGTTCCACGTTCTGTCTAGATGCGCTGGACCTTCAATGCTCGGGTCGTGAGTTCGATTCCCAGCTGGGGCCAAATATGTTTTGGCCGTTTTCTTGTTGCCCCGTCTTTGATATCACTCTTAGGTGGTGGAAAAGGACGTGAGAGCCTCGAGAAGGAGCTGTTGTTTTAAGCTAAATGGTTTTGTCTTGGTTATTCGCCATTCGCCGTTTAAGCAGAAGTAAGTCTGTACATAATTACATTTGTTGATGTCTCTACTTGTCTCTCTCTTTCAGCCATCGCCGCTGGAGCGAGCTGTGCCAGTAACAGTAACTTGTGTACAACGGGAACCGTGTGTATGGCCGATAAGTGTAGTGAGTAATATTGAAAGATATTAACCACGGTATTATCTGCCTGCTGTGCTTCTAGAGTTACGTGTTTGTCGTGGGTTTTGGTCAGTTGTGAGCGTTATGTGCTTCACACGTCATTTCTTAACACACTCGGCGTCAAAGCTACTTGTCAGAGTTACTTGCCCCTGAATAAATCAAGTTAAAGGCCACGCCATACATTGTCTGTCTCACAGTGAAACTGGTTTCCAGTTCGTGTACATGGTGCGGACGGTAGTCTAGTGGTTAAGACTTTGTCACCAACGCGAGAGGTCAGATTCGAGTCCCACTCAGGAAGAAGAATTTTTCTTTCTCGTACATGGCACTGCTCATTCGGGCCGACCGTCGGGGGTTCTCTCCGGGTACTCCGGCTTCCTCTCCCTTTGTTTTGGAAATAATCAGCTCGCAGAGATGCAGTTCTAAAGTCCGAACCCAAATAGCTGAGCTGACCCTTTGCACCTTTGAGTATAATGTGTTCATGTCCATTGTGTGAGAGTGCGTGTGATTCCCGTGCGCGTGCATGTTGGGTTCATTTCGTGGCGCTTTGAGCCGGGTCAATAAATTGGGTAATGCGCCTATACAATACTCAATCATCATTATTATTATTACCTCGGACAGTCCGAATAGTATAATTATACACCGACTGTCATGAAACACAATATGCGCATCAGCACAGGCCATTCTGTAGCATTGTACTATCGTAGTTTGTTGTTTGTGTTACCAGAGAAAATGGTGGGTCAGGCCTGTACGGGCACTGGTGACGCCGCGAACTGTGTCAGTAACGCCGACTGCTCATCCGGGACCTGTTCTTGCAAGATCGGCTACTCTGCCAAAGGGGGACAATGCAGCTGTACGTCGTTACTTTTATTTCAAATATTAAACGCTACCACTGGCTTCTTCTTCACTTGATGGCATGGATAGTTAATAGTTGTACTATGTGTGTGTGTGTGTGTATTAAACGCTACCACTGGCTTCTTCTTCACTTGATGGCATGGATAGTTAATAGTTATGCTGTGTGTGTGTGTGTGTGTGTGTGTGTGTGTGTGTGTGTGTGTGTGTGTGTGTGTGTGTGGTTTGGTTTGTAGTGTAAGTCTGTCCTATTGTAGGTACCGACGTGGCTGGGTGATCAGTTTTATATAAACCTCACGTGGAAGAACTCTTCCCTCAATTTAGCAACAGTTTCTCCATTGTCCTGTGTTTGTGTCACAGCGGCAAGTGGTGTCCTGGCTTCCGGCCTCGTCCTGGTCCTGGCCTTCGTGACGTCACGCCTGCTCTAACCGCTTCCACAGAGTCAGCCTCACGACTTTAAGACTCTGGACACCGTCACGCCTCAGCTGCCACCAGTCATCAGACAACAGTCAGCAGTCAACAGTCAACAACATTATTCTCCTTGAAATCATCTCGCAACTGTCATTACAAGCGACAGATGTAATCTATGCAAATTGTGAAGATAAGAGGATACAATATTTTTTTCTGAAAGTTTATACAACACTTTTGAGATCGGCGATGATAAACGCAAACTTTGTCAGCGACAGCTTCAACTGAAAGATAAAACGATAACGTCCGCAGTCACGTTTCTAACATTTGATCCGTCCCAAGGACTGTGATATCAAAACTTGTCAACCCAGCGGAGCCAAACTCACGTCAAGAACAAAATCAGTGGTCTGTGTGCACAGTGAAACATCGGACCAAAAAAAAACAACAACAACAAAATGAAACAAACCAACGACATCGAGCAAGCCGCTGCCTCTGTGTGAAATGTCTTGGCCTTTACCAAACTTCCGAACACAGCAATCATAATCTGAATTCTGTGTGTAAAATTACAAAACAGCTTTTATCCCCCCCCCCCCAGTCCAAAGGATAGTTTAATTTCTGTAGGAAAGAAGATATGTGCGCGAGTTTGGCCCATGGGTAGACTTTTTTAATCTGTTTATAATCTACAGTTCATATTGTCTTATTTACAGTTTTATATTTTCGTCAGTGATGCTTTAAAGTTAGACATGTTAATCAGACCGCCCTCTGGGGGTTGTTTCTAAGGAAGAGTTGCACGTGTCGACAAATATCACAACCTTTGTGCCAGCCTGTTGTTGTCTCCTTTCTTGTTTGTGAAATATGAAATTCGGACATTACAAATTGTGCTCTCATTTCTGTGTAAAGAGTATTACACATTGTTCTTGGGGCTTGGGGAGTAGTTATAGTTGTGGTAAGCCGATTCTTTCACCTGTTTCTCTGATTGTACACGTAACTTTGGATGAGATTGATAGGAACTTTTTCCCGTGTGTCCTGTCCCAGGCCTGACTATGACCCGTATATCTTCGCGGTGATTTGGTTCTGATGTTTGTCTACACGCGCATCTTTCTTCTCTTTCCATCTCTCGTCCCTCTAACCTGTCGTAACTGCCCATCACTAATGGCGTCCAGATGACGACTTCACTTTCTGTGTAAGTCTCCGGCGTCAGTAGTTTTGTCTGGACAACGAGCTGTGTTTGTACTTTGTTCTGTATGCAGCTTCTAGACACTGTCTTGTACTGACATCTAACAGACTCAGTGTTTGTCCAAATGTCCTCGAGTTGAATTCCTAATGTCCAGTTGTTGATGGCTCGTTGTTTCTGTACGAGTCTCCTGCCTTATGGATTCAAACCTACTTGGCTGACAATCTTCTGCACCCCCAAAATTGTTTCTTGCAGTATTACAAATTGTTTTGTCAATTCCATTTAATCTCATTTATTGTTTCTTGAAATAAAATAAAATATTTTGCTGTGTGTGTGTGTGTGTTTCTTTGTGTATGTGTTTCTTTCTCTGTGTGTGTGGTGTGTGTGTGTGTGTGTGTGTGTGTGTGCGTGCGTGTGTGTGTGTGTGTGTGTGTGTGTGTGTGTGTGTGTGTAAGCACACAAATTGACCGTGGGGTCACGTGCAGTGAGTATTTGGATAACCCTGTTTGGCGAGTCTACTTTCTAATGATTTATATCGTCATGATAAAGCGTATTTTTTTGTATTTTGTCGCCCAAGTTGGATGCCAGGGGGCCGCAACAAGAGACAAGCTGCCAGTGAAGCTGGGACTTTTTGCGCTGCAGAGTAGCAAGGGCAACGCGAGCGGCTTTGGATGAAGCGGCTGTCTAGCCTAAACAGAAAGTACTAGAAGACTAGCAGTACTCCAGTGAGGCCTGAGCGGAAAGGAGACATTAAAACTTTTGAAACTCCTGTCAGATGCGTGCCCTTGAATGGTCTGTGCATGGTAATTTTTGTTTCTAGATTGAAGCATTTTTAGGGGTGACTATGACGCCTAGGGCTAATAGGGAATATATATAGGCATTTTGAGACCTTGTGCATTTGTGTTCTTTGGCCTGTGTGCGTGCGTGAGAGAGATAAGTTTCGCCATGATCGACACACTATCGGTAACTATGGAGGCCATAGGCCACTTAATACGTGCACCTCTTTGTGTAATCATGCTAATTTATTTTCTTTGCTTTTCTGTGGCTGGTGTTCATTTCCGGCGGGCAGCTAGATCGTGGAGACTAGTGAAAGGACAAGTTTGTCTGGCGCCCCAGTTTCCACTAATGTGGTTCTTTGTTGAGCCTTTAAGTTCGTCTGACAGATTTACTTCTATGGGGTGTGAGATTTTCATCCCTGGGTGATAAACTTTCGTCAGGCCTCTGATCTCCTCTTTGTGTGTGTGTGTGTGTGTGTGTGTGTGTGTGTGTGTGTGTGTGTGTGTGTGTGTGTGTGTGTGTGTGTGAGAGAGAGAGAGAGAGAGAAGAGAGAGTGGGGGGGGGGAGATTAGCGATGAGATTAACTGTGCACCAAGAGCTAGGGATTTTCACAATCGTTCTTTTTATTATTATGACGTTACGCACAGTGCAGGCCAGATGTAGAGGCTTTAGAAAGCGTACTCTCTTGCAACAGTAACATTTAAAATGTAGAAATGAAAAAAAAAAAAAACCGGAGATGATTTTGACATATTGTATTTTGGGGGATTTTTTTTTTCGACCAACTGTTTCTACACCAGTAAACATTTCAGTGTCGACCTTGACCTTTCCAGCCCTTCTAGCTTCCGTTACAGGAACTGAACTGTTGCAACTGTTCAACCCCCCACCCCCCGCCACCCCTCTGTGTCTGTCTCTGTGACTCTCTCTCTCTCCCCCCCCCCCCAAGTTTGTTCCCAAATTTATGCGGGGCTTTATGAAAATGGCCTGTCTGACATTAGGAGCAAGAGGTTTGTAAGGTCACGTGGTGTTGTGCCCAGGTGTTTGTTGGGGCTCCTCATCCGCATCCTCATCACTGGGACGAAGTGACGTGAACATGGTGCTTCCTGTAGTCGGGGAGGTGGGGGGGGGGGGTGGTGGATCACGTGCACACTGAAGTCGTTTGTTTTGGGGGTTTTCTTTTTTTTCAGTCGCAGCTGACGCAGCTGTGTAACAATCTCTGTCTCCTGGTTTTGCTTGTGGAGCAATGAGGATACACGTAGTTTCTGGGTTATTTGTCTGTCCTGGGCTGTGCCGAACTGGGTCTTGCGACAAACCGCATTTATGGGGTTTTCATTGATTATGTGGTTGCCGTTTTCAAAAGTGTATTTTCATGTGTAGTGTTAACTAGTGTTTTAGACAGGTAGTACTGTACTGGAGTTTATCCCAGTCTACCTAACGTTTTCACGTGCGGGAAAATGCCTATGCACGGCTATAGCGGTTGCTTGAGTTTTACTCTGTACTAGAGACTGTGGTAACACAAGTAGACGTGAGTTGTTGTCAGCTTACGAAGTGAGCAATTGCGACAAAGATTGTGCGCAGTCCTACTATTGACCGGTGGAGGGAACAGGTCTCTTTTTTTCCCCACCCGGCTTTTGTGTTCCGTATGCCATAGCGCTACAGGAACGACGCCGGAGACCCGGTGAGCTGACCGCATTGTAATATGTCCGCCTGATCAGCGTACACGACACCATGTTTGTCTTCTATTGTCTGCCCCGTCGTTGTGGAGCTTGAAGCCAGCGACGTGTGTTTGTCTCCCTTGAGATCACGTGCAGCCATCCAGTCGAGCGCCGTGTCAAGGTGGAGCTATCCCTGAGTCTGATGGGGTACACCATCCTCAGTGTATTCTTTGTTGAAGGTGTCTGCGGTCCAGTATCGTTCAAGTCACTTCCAGAAGAAGCGCTACCATTCACTCATTCCAGGAGAAGGTGAAAAGATTTGAATCGCCCGGAATTCCCAGAGGAATCGTCTGGCTCAAGTGTACATATTTTCAATTCAAGACGAACAAGTCTTCACCCCGTCTATAGCATCATTTTGACCAAGCTTGTTGAGTCATCTTGTTTATTTCACTTTATTCATTTCACATCTAATTGTGTATAGTTAGTGGTTTTGTCCGCGTTGTAGTACATTTTATATCGAGGCACATATCCTTTGAATAACCGATGTGCTGGTGAATTTGGAGGCTTCTGTTTTTCAGCTGTGAATGTAATTAAGTCTTAAATCTACTTATTAATTCATGTGATTGTGTTCGTGTATAAAAGGTCTCAGTCAAAAGAATAACTATTTGCTTGTGTGTATGAAAGGGAGTGGATGACGTTTGCATGCGTGCCTTTCTGAATGTCTGTGATGTGAAAGCGGAGTGAAAGTGTGAGACCGCCTTACGTTACAGGTCTGCCCGGCAGAGAGCGGCAGATCGAGATACACCTTTATTTATGGCAGCAGCCTGCTTCAGCCCAATGTTCCATTGTATCGTGTACGATTCATCTCTCCCCTGGGAAGGTACGAGCGTGCTTCAAATGCTTCAGTAGAGCAGAAGTGAGCATCTTACTGAACGCCTCCATCATTCCGCCGGGTGTTTGTGAGACCACGGGTTTTGTCCGTGTCATCTGGACTTTACGTGCAGCACAGTCAGTCTTCATACGACTGAGATCTTGCTGTGTGGGGTTCAATTCTGTGATGTGTCACTCCGCTGACTAGTGGGACCTTGTGAACCGGCTGCTGTCCTCCCACCCGGGTCATCAGTGTAGCTGCTTATATCTCTGACAGCTTTGCACACGTTTCGTCATTCAAATGACGTCTTCTCAAGATCAATGAGTCAGCCATGTCCGACAGGGGTAATGACGCTAACAGGGGCTTCTTGACACGGCGGCCATTATCCACTTGGGATCGCAGAATAGAATGATCACCAGTCATTTTAATATGCTGACTAATGACAGCGTCAAACTCAGAGTGCGTTATTGTGATTGCGTTACAAGGATTCCAAGTCAGTGATCCACGCCGTTTGAGTTGACTCCATCAGGGCGAATTAGATGTAGTATAACCACTTGAGTATAGAACACACACACACACACACACACACACACACACACACACACACACACACACACACACACGCGTGGACTGAAGAGTCTTACTGACAGTGGGGATACGGTAAACAATTTGGAGCCTCAGTGTCTCGTTAGCCATCATGGTCTGAAGTAACTCGTGCACCAAGCCAACGATAAAGGTCTACTCTACAACATGACATCATTGCTAGTACATTATTACATCATAACTATATTTCATCATTACAGTATTACAACTGACATTACAACACTACAACATGACATCATTACACCATTTCAACACCAGAACACCACATGACATCATTACAACACTATGTGCAACATTGCACCGTTGAACCACTACCACCAGAGCCGTACACCGTTACAACACAGCACATATTTGGAAGGGACGCAACTGGAGAAGCTGTGACCATGCAAATCTCTTGTTGTCTCCCATGACCTGGACTACCGGATTCTATTTTTTGAGGAAAAAAAATCATATTGAAGGGAACTCACTGCTGATGATTTGCTGGTCTCTTTGAAAAGTAGATAGCGTCCCTTTTTAGAATCATTAAAAAAAATTGTCTGATCGATTGATACTGCTACTGGGGTATAAAACATCGTTTGAACATGAGTGCGATCGCGTTGTACAACAAAAATACACCGAGTCTTTCTAAGTTATTTCAGAAACTTCATTGTAACTCCCCACAGTGAAACTGGAGTTGTTTTGGTCCCCTGACGAATGGTCCAGTGAATAGTTTTGCCACGGAGAATACAGCCAACTCGCCACTGCCGCCTCTCCATCTGTTTCCCTCTTTCAGCACTGACGTGGCTTTTTACGTGCGACTGTAGTCACTCGGTTACGTCTTCTTCCTCTTTTTATTTTGTGTGTAAGATCGAAGAGGTGTTTTGAATTTGGTGCAACCAGAACAGGAACAGCAGGCCAGACATGCCACTTCGCGGAGAGAAACTGGGAAAGGTGTGTGTGTGTGTGTGTGTGTGTGTGTGAGAGAGAGAGAGAGAGAGAGAGAGAGAGAGGGGGGAGGTGGGTGGGTGGGTGTTTGGGGGTTTAACGTCCTTTTCCACCACATACGGGTGATATCAAAGACGGGGCAACGATGAAAAAGCCAGCACAAATATTTGGCCCCAGCCGGGATGCGAACTCAGACACGAGCATTAGAAGTCCAACGTTCTACTATTCGGCCACCCCGGCTCCCCAGAGAGAGAGAGAGAGAGAGAGACAATGACAATGACAATGACACTTTATTTTCCAAGGATAGAAGATTAGGTGCGCAGACCTGTCTTACATCTTGTCCTTGCTACTCTACACACACACACACACACACACACACACACACACGGTTGCTAGAGAGAGAAAGACAGAGAGAGAAAGACAGAGAGAGAGAGCATTTCATCAGCCAGTAGCTATTCAGGTGTGTCGATCTATTTATGAATATATATGTGTGTGGACTGGACAAAGCACAAAGCCCACGTTACACTCTTTTCTCGTTGATATTAATGTCGGTATAATAATCAAGCCTAGACACTGTGCTTAAAGTGTCCCTGAACCCCCATTTTGAAAATTTTACGGCGGAAAGGTTGGCTATTTCTTAGTCCAATGCCGTTCTTTGCATGTTCGAAACCCGCACATGAAGCCGTTAATCCGCCTTAATGCACCGCTGTAGCAGACGACACGCGCCCGGTTCGCGCAAAAGGCTGAGCACGCGGCGGAAACAGCTGAAGCTGATGATGACGTCATCAGGGTTACACAGCAATGGCCGACGCGGACGCAAGTAGCAGAATCGCTCTGCCGTATCAATTCGAGCCACAAAGACATCGTGCGCTCGAAGCAGTTGAGGATAAAGCGACGAACCGATTGTAGGAGGTTCCTTGTCCGAAACGGCCGACTGGTGAGTACTTTGGATCGATCAGTGTTTCGTTTTACCTAGCCTGTTCACCCCCCTTCGCCCCTCTTCCGAACATGTGTTGTTTTGACCGACTTTCGTTCAGAATGTATCATCAGTTTTCACTAAAATGGCAGTTGTGGAAACTGTTAGACTATGTTGAACCACTGCGATCTGCTCATCTCAAGAGCTATTTTGCTATCACTCGCGACGAGCGCATAAGACTTTAGTAATAAAGTAAAGACCACCTGATTTGCATTCCTTTCTGTTCACAGGTGTGCCTGTCTACACTGCAGGGTATGGACCATAGAGGGAGAAAAGTTTTGCGAATTGCCTCGCATTTGGGACGAGGCAGAGAAACAGAGGTACAACATGGCAGTTGTTTTATGTTACAGTGCCACTGCATTGATATAGATTTAATGTGCTCAGAGCTCACAATCAGTACACTCTAACATGCCATGTTGAGGTGATGAATCACTGAATGTAATTGTTTCGTACGTTAGAATTTGGCAGATTCAATATGATATTGACATGGGCGCGGGAGGGGGGGGGGGGTGTGTGCAGAGTTTCTCGTGTTAGTTTCAGAGGTAATAGTGATAAAACATACAGATTACTTTGTACGGCACTACTGTGCTAAGAATTGGATAAAATATGTTTTATGGGCCTGTCTGGCTTCCCTGCAAGGTTGACCTATCCAAAGGAATGGTCTAGGTAAAGGTTGGTTTCATTCACTGCATTTAGGTAGTTGTGGAGGGGCATTTGTTATTTTATTTGAGGATTAGCATGTGCATGTCATCTACTTCCCAATACTAGGCAGTGCCACAGTGTTACTTATGAGTAAATATTTCATCATTTTTGAGGGACCTGTCAGGAAACCTGTACATTGTGCTTATCAAACCACTTAGCAAATCTATTCACGCTAAGCATTTAGCCCCACCCTGGTGTATATTTTACTGCCATGTAGTATGTAATTCCTGAAAAGTTTGTGACATACATACATGTTTACAAAACCTTATTATTACAGGTCACAAGGGACTGGGACTGAGGCCTGCATTACTGAGCTCCTTGGATTTTTTCCATGTTTGCCTGCAGCCTGATGTCATGGAGACAGCTTACTACCAATACAAGCAGGAACAAGGCACCATGGATAAGTCACAAAAAGAGTGAGTTAATGACAATGACCCTTCAGAATAATTCTCAAATTCATGAATTGACCCATCCACAACAACATCATTAGAGTGAAGGGCTCAGGAGCTCAAGTGTCAAATCGTTCCATATTATTAGTTTAAAGGCCCATTTCTTTAAAATCTTCGGATCATGAAATTAATGAACTGTTATTGTCATGCCACATGGTTCATTCAATCCTGGAAGTGAACCACAGGTGGTTGAGTGTGAATTGTATCAGGTTCTTATTTCGTTTCAGGAAGTATCGATACATGTTGCCATGGAGTATTGGGCCGGACAATTCGGGTGCCAGTCCCATCCTGTGCCCTGAAGGCCATCAGGGAGGCCTTCCAAAGCGAAAACTTCCAGGGTTTTTAGTACCCCACCTTGTGATGAATGTACACAAAATAAATGTGATTTGAAAATCTTTAGTGTTTGGGACATTTCTTATTCAAGTAAGATATTTGCATGCTTTGCACACTGGGCATGAATGGTGGTGTACACTGCTGCAGACCTACATGTATTTGTGGATTTTGCCTGTTTACCTCACTGCTATCTTTCTTCGCAGTAAAAAAAAACAAAAAAAAAACCAACAACAAAAAACTGAAAATTTACCTGGGAAACTAGATTTGTCGCAAATTCTAAACCCAGTATTTATGACACACACATGTATACTCATGAATGCATTCCTTCATCATTGATAATATGAGAGTGAGTGAGAGGATCCTGACCACACTTCCCAACTAGATGAGAAGAACTTTGAATTATGTAAATTTTGAATTTCAGTGTTATATTTGTTAAATATTATACATGTATGAAAAACACACAATTCCATGAGAACCACCAAATTTGCTGGGACATATTTATTCGGAATGCAGGTATGCACTCCTGGCAATCACAGCAAGCAGGATGACTGGTGACAGTTCAGTCTCTAACTTATTGGGAGAGGTAGCCATGGCTTCTGTAGATGTTGGGTGATAGTGGAAAGCCGACAGTGGATCTGGCTTCTTGAAACGGTCTGGCATTGATTCATATATCAGTGCCGGGCCAGCAGAATATTGGGCAAAGAGTTCCTTCACCAGTCTGGAACAGTAAACTGAAAGGACAATTCAAACAAAATATACAATGCAGTTCTTCTCTCTCTCTCTCTCTTTTTTTTTTTTTTTTTTTTGTTTGGGGGGGGGGGGGGAGGCTGGGAAACCACATCACATTTAAACATACTCTTGAAAGTGTCTCTTGTCTCAGAAGGACACAAAGTTGAAAGACCACACCCACATTTTCCAAAGAGGTATTTGATTTTTTCACTCTTGATATCATGAGTATGTGTAATATGGCTTTACAGTGGGTGTGAGCAAATAGGAAAATGCTGTGTGTTTAGGGCAAAACCTGAGTATTAAGAGGTGGAAGGATTCCAGGGCTGATGTTTGGTGCAGTGGGGACAACGTCGGTGTGCTTTTTCTGAGAAAGCGGTTGTCAAGGATGCTGCTCATAGCCAGGAATTCAGCCAAGTCTGCAAAAGTGCGGGTAGAAAAAAAAAATGAATGTCTTCTTTCCATGACTCAGCAAGGTTTTTTGTTTGTTTTTTGTTTTTAAATAACCGTACATGCTGTACACTGTGTAAGTCTAATTATCAACAATAGTACTAACAGCAGAATATCTAGAACTGAAAGCTTTACATTTGCATATATTTATTATGTGAAGCTCATGTGACTTGTAGTATGACTCAAACTTTAGAAATTTCCATTTGGGGATCTCTCCAAGTTCTATTTCAATTTTCATGACTGGAAATACTAGCCTGCTGTGAACCAGTCCTTAGTTCTGCCATCCTCCTCCAGCTGCCCATGAGGTGGTTGTAGCCCTGATGCTTGTTTATGATTTGGTTCAGTTCTGTCATCCTCCTCCAACTGCCCATGCAAATATCTTGGCCGGAAAGAGGCGGTTGTAGCCCTGATGCTTGTTTATGATTTGGTTCAGCCAACATTCTTTCGGGTAGTTTTGACAAAATTGATCCACGCTCGTCTTCTCTCCGGTCAGTGTCTCTGCCGCGGGAAAGCGAAAGTGCTAACACCACTTTTCCCTGCAGAATTTGCGGCATAACCGAACACGGCGCAAATCTTTCCCATTTCAGGGGAGCCGGGGTGGTCGAATGGTAGAGCGTTGGACTTCTAATGCTCGGGTCGTGAGTTCGATCCCCGCTGGGGCCAAATATTTGTGTTGGCTTTTTCATCGTTGCCCCGTCTTTGATATCACCCTCTGTGGTGGAAAAGGACGTTAAACTCCCAAACACCCACCCACCCACCCTTTCCCATTTCAATGAAACGATGCTACTTTTGGTCTGTTATCACGGAGCTCTTTCAAGTGTTTAGCTACTAGCACGCGGCACGCTTGGCTGCACGCATCGCGATCGCCCTTTGTTCTCGCAACGCTGCGCGGCCGATGCCCTGATGACGTCACGCGAGGGGCGCGTAAGCGATGCTGGTTTTTCGAGGCCTGCGCCCACGCGGTACCGATGTACTGGTGTTTGAAACCCGATAAAACGTTTTCTGCGCCGCCAAATACTGCAGCGCGTATGCATTTAGGCTCTTCTAACAATGTATTATAGAAAACTTATACAGTTTGGGTGAGTGAAATGGGTGTTCAGGGACACTTTAATAACAGACAGCCACAGCACTGTGGATGACACTGCAGTCAAGAACTGCAACAAGGGTGGGTGGGGTGGGTGTTTGGGGGTTTAACGTCCTTTTCCACCACATAGGGTGATATCAAAGACGGGGCAACGATTAAAAAGCCAGCACAAATATTTGGCCCCAGCGGGGATCGAACTCACGACCCGAGCATTAGAAGTCCAACACTCTACCATTCGACCACCCCGGCTCCCCGCAAGAACTGCAACAAACACAACATCAACAACAGCAACGACATGGTGTGATGTTTCTGTGTACCGTCACCGTCCGACAATCACGGTTTTCACAACAGCAAAATCAGAACCGAGGTCAGTGATTCACGCTTGAGTGACTTGCTTGTAACCACAGAAACCAGGTTACTGGGACGCTTCACGTTAACCTGTTTACCCCCCCCACCCCTATCCCACCCCCCCCCCCCCACCCTTCCACCCCCCCCCCACCTCACCCCTCTGCTCCTTCCCCCTCCCCTTTACATCCACCGTTCCACACCAGTCTTTCTTCATTCAAAATATCTCATCGATTTCCACCCGAATAGCAATAGAGACGGGTACATGGTGTAGAGACGGGTACGCGATCTAAAAACGGGTACACGAATCATACTAGACATGGTGACAATCACAGGCTGGCACCGTTAGTCGCCATGGTAACTGCTAACATGATGTGAAAAACAGCAAAACCCCAAAGCTTCTATTTTTATGCCTTCCATTTCCGCAGACCGATCCAATGTCAGGCCATAGATGGGAATTTAACACAACCCATACTTCCTGTATGCGCGCGTACCACAATCTCCCATACACTTCAGGTGTTATTGCTTTTGCAGCTGTATACTGACAACTCCAACACGGGACAATACTTACCCCCAGCCAGCCCCTCCCCTCCCCTCCCAACCACCCGGCACCTCGTGATCGACGCTGTACCCGACCAGCCTCTCGACAGTAACCAATACCCGCTCAGGCGAGGTGAGGGGTCGATACCTCCATGCATCTTAATTAGTGACGTCATCACGCCCCGCCCCGTTTCCAGAGGCTTGGCGGCTGCTTGATTCTGGCGACAATGAATTTCTCCGAAAGTCAATGTGTCCCAAACTTTGAGGAAAATTAAGCTGTGCATGCAGGAGAGACTGAAAGAGAATTTGGTTGTGTGGTTGTGTGTCCCTTCATATGAAATGCGTTGTATCTCGATCCTATCTGGTTGGAAACCTCCAAACAGGAATAGTTTCATCACTTAACCTAGACAGTAAGTGATTCTTTTGTTTTCCTCTGCGTGCCTATGACGTATCTGTTTTCCTCACGAATTTTGATTTGAAATTCGGCCATTTAAAAAAAATGCACGAGTGGCTGGAGGGTAAATTGCACGTGGTATCATTTGACATTGTATTCTTCATCTCATTATTATTCTCATTCCCATGTTGTCGTTGAAAAAGGTGTCCCGTGTTTTCCTCGTTTTTGTTGGTTCGTTTTCCGAAGTTGGGGAGCATACGTTTTCCAGTAATCCAAACTCAACCAGGCCAACCAAGTTGACTATCATCAGTAGAACTATTCAGCCCAGGCTAATCCAATACCCACTTTTAAAGCGCACAGAGAGAGAGAGAGAGAGAGAGAGAGAGAGAGAGAGAGAGAATATCATGCGCTTTGATCTTAGATGTACAGCAGATTCGCTTTCAGTGGACATTGATTCTAAAGTACACTAAACCACTAAGTGTTCTATCAGTGAAGGCGGATACAGCAGTTAGTTAGTGAATTAGTTAGGGCATAACGGTGGATATAGCAGACGGTATCACGTGATCAACAGGTCCTTCAGTGGATAAACCAGCACACTGACTGTTTGACTCGTGGCTTGCTTGTGTGATTCATTCGTTTCTTTAACGTGTTGCACTTTTATTCCATCCATCAATTTATTTTTTTCCTTGCGTACTAAGTGTTGTAGATGTAGATGTTAGAGCGACAGAATCATCTGCATTTATTTGGTTCCCACAATCATAAACGTGCTAGTATTATACTGGTCGCCCCATAGGCACTGACCTTTGCCCCCAAATCCAGCACATTCTTGTATGTACACAGTCCAGTCGCATCCGGGGCAGTGGATACTATTAATTTCTTTTTTGTTTTGTTTTTGTTCTTTTTCTTCTTGTCTTCTTTATTTCACCCGTCCTTCCCACTCCTCCTTTCCTACTTTCCACTGTCATGTCTCTGTAACTGTTACTTCTTGTTATGGAAGCTGTTATATTGTCATGTCCCTGTAACTGTTACTTCTTGTTATTGAAGCTGTTATATTGTCATGTCTCTGTAACTGTTACTCCTTGTTAGTGAAGCTGTTATATTGTCATGTCTCTGTAACTGTTACTCCTTGTTAGTGAAGCTGTTATATTGTCATGTCTCTGTAACTGTTACTCCTTGTTAGTGAAGCTGTTATATTGTCATGTCTCTGTAACTGTTACTTCTTGTTATTGAAGCTGTTATATTGTCATGTCTCTGTAACTGTTACTCCTTGTTAGTGAAGCTGTTATATTGTCATGTCCCTGTAACTGTTACTTCTTGTTAGTGAAGCTGTAAGAGAGGTGCTTTGCAAGTACAGTGTTTCACTTAATTTGGTCAATGGATGTTACTCCAGGTTCTTGTGCTCCTCATATTTCCTTTTCCCGTGTCTGGTTCAGTGGTATATATCTGGTTTCCCTCTCTCTTGCTCCCCCGCTGTCTCCAACTTTCTCTCTCTCTCTCTCTCTCTTCTTTCACTTTCATCCCACATGAACAAACTCCTGTTTTTTTTTTTTGTTTTTTTTTTTTTTCCTTTGTCGTGATCATTTTGCTTTATTGCATTTTGTCTTGGTGCTTTTATGCGCATGACAATAAAAAACCTTAAAAACCTTGAAAAGCTCTACATGTATAACAGTCAATAACATTTTAGTTTCCCGGATGTTGATTTGTCATTCTTCTTCTTCTTCTTCGTCGTCGTCGTCGTCGTCTTTATATATTTATTTATTCATTCATGCCCGTCGTCGTCTTTATATATTTATTTATTCATTCATTCCCGTCGTCGTCTTTATATATTTATTTATTCATTCATTCCCGTCGTCGTCTTTATATATTTATTTATTCATTCATTCCTTTTCAAGGACTCACCAGTGATATAATTAATTTCAGATGCCCATTGCGGTGATACTGTAAAAAATATTGACTTTCATGTGCTTCCCTGAATCTTGATTTAATGCCCCGCTCTATAATTTCCCCCAATGCATATGCAATGCAAAGATACGTTAAATTGAACTGTTTGTTATCATGATTGATATTTACTGACGTCTTGCAGGCTACTGACGAGCGTGTCCAGTAAGACAATGATAATCTACAGGTACTACCACCAGTACCAGCATCTTCCCGCCATCTTCTTCATACGAGTGAACGCTGGCGCCATCACGTGATGAACAAGCCCATGTGCGTGTTCTTGTCATTGTCGGTCTGAAGACTGCACGCTGAGAAACAAACGATGACTTACGATATCACACGATACAACTTGGTGGCCCGAACGAACCGTACTGTTGGGAAGTTAACCGTCACTAGAAGCGGACTTGTAATAGGACTATACACTGCAGGAGTGCCCAGTGAATAGCGAGGTTGCGTTATTGGATGCACTGAGGTTTGGCGTCTTTTGTCCACCAAGTGGGTGATATGAAAGACGAGCACACTAAGTGGAAAAGCCTGTGGCAAAATGTCGCCGGTGAAAAGCTAAGAAACTTGTACTTGATAAATGTTTGTGCACCATACTAAAGTGTTGAAACTCGACCAGTGTACGGTGTGTGAGAAACACGATCACTCGTCGCCACACGGTATTCAAGGGACGGCTTCGCATCGGCAATGACCCATACCCACATTATTCACGTCACCTGCCGCCTTAGTGCGAGGAGATCACTTCCCTTTCTTCACATTCCCGGAACATGGCGACCCGGTATCAGGAGCAATAACCGAACCGCATCTAGAATTGTGTTTGTGCGAGCTGCAATGTTGACTGCGTCAGGAGCTGACATTTAATTAAATTTCTCAGGGTGTGACAGTTTTGTTAGACACCACGAAAAGGATGGTTACTCAGTGTGTGCATTCCTTGACGATGGAACAGTTTCACCTGCATGCAAATTCCATGAACCTAAAGATGACCCCGATGTTGGGGAGTATCGTGCTTGGTGCATACGCACTCCAGCCATCCAAACCCAACCAGGCCAAGCAGGTTGACAATCATCAGTAGAACAAGCCCGCCCAGTCTAATCCAAAGCCCACTTTTAAAGCGCAGAGAGAGAGAGGGGGGGTGGGTGGGGTGGGTAGGTGGGGTGGGTGTTTGGGGGTTTAACGTCCTTTTCCACCACATAGGGTGATATCAAAGACGAGGCAACGATGAAAAAGCCAGCACAAATATTTGGCCCCAGCCGGGATCGAACTCACGACCCGAGCATTAGAAGTCCAACGCTCTACCATTCGACCACCCCGGCTCCCCGCGCAGAGAGAGAGAGAGAGAGAGAGAGAGAGATCTTATCATACACTTTGATCTCAGATATACAGAAGAGAATTTTTTTTAAAGCAGAAAAAGAGGAGAAGGGTTTGGCAGCACTGCTAGCCGGTCTGAGTGAAAGAGACGAGTTTGAAATTTCAGTTTTCTAAATGACTGGCTGATAGTAGCTTACCGGAGGCTGTGACACGTTAAAGACACTGGAGTGAAGCAGTTCTGAACAATCTGGCAGCAGAACGCTTGTCGCTGGTATCGTATCATGGAATGCCATGGCGGGAGTGCGAAGAAAAGCGAAGACATGTGGACAAAGTGAGAACGGACACTGTGCACTGTCTCTGTGTTTTTCTGTGTGTGACTCTCCACAGTTTGGCCCAGCCACAGCACTCAAGTCACCTGTACCGTCATTTGTGTCTCGGATGTCAACAGCAGTTTTGGCCCAGCCACAGCACTCAAGTCACCTGTACCGTCATTTGTGTCTCGGATGTCAACAGCAGTTATAGTCTCATCTTACGGAAGTCAAACTAATGGAATTTCTTTGTAGTACTGATTGTGCCAGTTACTGGTTGTGACGATAACTGGTTGTAGCAGTTACTGATTGTGTCACGGTGATTACTGTCTTTGGAATGGCAGTGAATATCACTCCGTCATTGTCGGCAAGGTTCCTGTAATTATCATCGCTAGGATCATCAGTCGCAGTGAAAGTGAGATCATTCATCATGTGTTAAGAGACGGATAAAGTTAACAGTGCTTTGTGTTGGAACACACAGTTTGAAAAGAAACGTGTTGATAGTGTGGAACCAAACTCAAAGACACGTACAACACCGGATGTAGACTGTGTTTGTTATAAAAATGTGCGGATGTCCAGAAAAAAGGTAAGATGCTGTCTCTCACATTGCCACTCAATTTTGCAGTTGGTCGCCGTGAATTTGTATAGGACTTTCGTCATAGCAAGGTCATCAGATTTCATATATCTGTATTACTTGTTTCATGCTTGCATGTTCCTGAATGATATATGTATTATTCACGCATGGGGTGTAACATTTTGCAATATAACACCACAGGAGAGATATATCATAGACTTTATGTCATTATTATTTGTACTTTTGTATTATTATTATTATTTATTGCATTTGGCAATGGCTTTGGTTTTGCATTTGCGCGGCTTTAAGCCCTAAAAACTCACTCACTCACCCCTTGCATTTACAGTGTTCCTCGAGGCAGACCATAACCAACACGCCATATTGTTCTCCTCTGTAACGCCTCGACACAGCAGCACATTTCAACAATCGATACAAAACCAGAAATGCCTCCTGTTAACGACACAATGTCAATATATTGTCCCATCGCAGATCTTAATATATAGAATGCATCGTCACACTACCAAAATATATAGAAGTTTATGTTCACGTGCTGATCGCGAGAGAGAGAGAGAAAGAAATGAACATTTTCACTGTGGATGAATAAGACTCATTGTAGAGACCGAATGTGAGGGGGGAGCCGGGGTTGTCGAATGGTAGAGCGTTGGACTTCTAATGCTCGGGTCGTGAGTTCGATCCCGGCTGGGGCCAAATATTTGTGCTGGCTTTTTCGTCGTTGCCCCGTCTTTGATATCACCCGTATGTGGTGGAAAAGGACGTTAAACCCCCAAACACCCACCCACCCGAATGCGAGGAGTGAGGTCCCTTGTAAAATCTATCCCGAACTCGGGTCTTTCAACCCACACAGCCTTCTCTGCAGATCTCGTATTGTCTCGAAAAACATTCGAATTCTAGTTTGGTAGTTGCAATATTTATTTCCAGATACGATCGACTGTTCCTTTTTTTTGTCGTTGCAAAATATGGTCGATAGGTCGCGCCATTAAGTCGATATTGCACAGGCAATAGCCAATCAGATTAAGACTCATTTGAATATTAAGCTACAGCAGACGGTGCACCTGAGGAAGTGGGTCGTCGCATAGAGACCTTGTGTTTTGACACACACACACACACACACACACACACACACACACACACACACACACACACACACATCGCTAATTCGCTATCCCCTCCCAATACTTCAGACTTTTGATATTAAAACGAACAAAAGCCATTCTCCGATCATAATGCCATTGTGAAAAATGTTCCCGTGTGCCGACAGAAGTCGGTAGTCGCTGCAGCAGCGAGGTTTTTCGTCGTGTCTCACTTGCACTTGAGACAAGTGTCCGTCCTCTAGTGTCGTCTAACTTATGTATAATTATGTGGACGGCAATAGTGTCCTCTTGACCACATGACGCGAATAGTCTCAATGCTAATAATAATGGCCGTATAGAGACATCGTGTTTTGAAGTACACAACCCCCAATTTCATGCACCACTTACCCCACTTAATCTCTCTCTCTCTCTCTAACACACACACACACACACACACACACACACACACACACACACACACACACACACACACACATGCACGCAGGCAGGCACGCAGCCAAAAATATTATTCAAGCGAAACACTGAAACACATAAATCAACAACATAACCACACAAAACAATACATTTATCTGTTTGACATGCGGTGCCAGTTGTACACAAAAGTACTGTTGACTGCCACGTGACCTGAGCAGGTCATATATCGGGTAAACGAAACACAGCACAACACAACAACGCAACGCAACAAATCTAATACAATACGGTGCGCTAATGATACGATAGAGAGCAGGCCAGTTTGTAGCGAGCGTCCTGAGAAAGCCGTAGCTGCTGTACAGACGTCGGGCCATGCAGGATTGTGAAGTGAAGATGTCAGTTTGATCTGGCACTCTCAGTTTAATAAAGGCAGGATTGTATCTGTTGAATATTGTCAAAATGGCCGCTGCAGTCTCTGACGCATTCGCTGTTAATACGCCGTACGGATTTTACACTGACCTTTCTTTGCTTATTTTTATTGTTGTTGTTGTTGTTGTTGTCTGAACTGTTGAAGATTGGGGACAAACTGTTTGTATGCATGTATTTGATTAAATCACTATCGTGTGCGTGCACTTGGTAAACCTCCATGAACTCGCTGCTTTTTTTTTATTTTATTTTATTTTATTCCTCTCTAGTATAGAATGTCACTGGGGTTTTGTTGTTGTTTTTTTGTTGTTGTTGTTTTGTTTTAGGTTTTTTTGGGTGGTTTTTGTTTTGTTTTGTATTGCTTTTTTTGGGGGGGTGGGGGGGGGAGGGGGAGGGGTTGAGGGGGTGTTTTTTTCTGTTTTTTTTTTCTGTTTTGTTTTGCATTGGTGGAAGTGGTGGTGTATTCTGCCTTTTCATAATGCTCTAGAGTTCCTCTAAGATTATCATCATATGTTATACACTGTTACAACTTGTATTCGCAGTTTGTTTTAGGCAGCTAATTATAACTCCAGATGAATGACTGTGAAACGTCTGAAGGTTTGACTTTGTGTTTGCCTTAAGATAAAAAATAGGATGCGGGCTTTGTTTACTCGTCTGTCGCTTTGCTCACCTTCTACACATGGTCACTTCTAAAACACTAATCTGAAAACATAATAATGTTCTCTATCGAATGTTTAACAATTCTTCTACGAGAACCTCCGCTGTCTTATTGATTGACTGAAACTGTTTTCTGAAAGAAAAAAAAATATACACGAAGGAAACCAGTAAAAGGTTTGACAAGAACAGACTTTTGTTGAATGTGTTGACATTTGTAGTGAATGCTTCATGTCAAGGATGTGACGTTGATAGGTGCTGCAAACACGTCCTTTGTAAATGTTTCGTATAAATACGCCCTATTTAAACGTTTCCTACAACTACGCACTATGTAAACGTTTCGTACAAACATACCCTGTGTAAACGTTTCGTACAAACACGCCCTATGTAAATGTTTCGTACAAACACGCCCTATGTAAACGTTTCGTACAAACACGCCCTATGTAAATGTTTCGTACAAATCGCAAAGTACATTGTGTGTATCAATATCAGGACGTACAGTAGGGTATCACGTGTGAAGGAAAATGGTGTATTTAAGTGCAGTATCATGCAATGCACGCGCACTTGCCAGATTTGACGGTTTCACTTCACGAGAAGACAAAGACCCGTGACTGTTATGACAGGTATAGCCAGTACGGCCGTGAGTAGCTATGAGGAACAGCTCCACGAAGCGTAACACCCAAATTCGCTCCCTCAAGTGCACTAAGCCAAACCCTCAAATACCTCAAAGCCAGCGCGAGAAAGGGGGATGGTGGGGTGGGGGGGGGGGGTTAATGCGGAGAGAAGTTCAGAACCGTCAATCTGATGTTTTCCTGTCTTTGTGTGCTGGTGTGCACGGCAAGGTATGAGTCACCTCTTACATTCATCCTGCTCTCTTTTCATGTCACACCTTCCTCAGAGACGCATTAAAAAAGAAAAATGACACGAAATACGAACACCGACTGAGGCTTTGTGCGCCCGCCCCCTCCCCCCCCCCCCAACTCCTCTCTCTCTCTCTCTCTCTGCGGGAAGTAGAGAGGGAGGGAGGGGGGGGGGCCTAGTGGCGTGATGCTTTGCCCTAATTCACACACCTGATTTGTTTACCCCCAACACAGACACAGTTTCTGAGCAACGACCCAGTTTCTGAGAAAGTTCCAGATGATTAATATTCCAATGAGATGGACTCTAACTGGTTGCTACTAAGAGCTGACGTGGTGACTGACGTGGACATCGACATGTTTAAGTTTTCCTCCCTGACAACCAATGATCTGCCACGCAGCTAAGTGAAGCCAATGTAAATGACGTAGTTAGACCGGGCGCCGCACTTGTAGCTTGACGTGCGTTCGGTGGCTGTCGTTTGCCGGACTTCAACATCTCCACCAGCGACAGCGACAACGATCCAACATGAAACTGGTGATCCAGGCATGGCTACTGCTGCTGCTAGTGTCAGGTGGGATGAGATCCATTAACAACATTTCCTGTCTGTGTTAGTCATGTTGGGCGTTTAGTTCCTTTCCAGTTGAAACGTTCTTATGAGTCTGAACTGGATAGTTCCCGATTTTTAGCCGTCAGTGTTTATATTTTGATGGACAAAAAACCCCTTTCCGTATAAAATAGGATTCTTTTTTCGCATAATTGTTTAAATTCATGGCCGCACACGAAAAGGGATTTTTCTCTCTGAACAGAAAATTAAAGGCAAATAAAAGATTTTTTTTATGTAAATACGAAATAACACATTCCGTTTCTCTTGCTGTTTTCAACTGGAATATCAAAATATTTTTTCATACGAAGTAAATATATATCAAATCATAAAAAGGAAGTTTTTTTTTTTTGTTTTTTTTTTTTTGGGGGGGGGGGGGGGTATTAAAATGTGCCTTGGAGAAGTTTCTCCAAAAAACCGGTTTATCTGAGACGAGAATATCCTATTATCAATGTCTTGCTTTCGTTATATATAACTAACGAAATTAAGAATTCATTCCGTTTTGCGGTTCAACTTTTCTCTTTCCTCATTGATTTTTTCTTTTTTGTTTATTTATTTTTTATATGAAATTATTTAACGAATCGCGTATAAACTGATGTAACCGAGTGTATGTGTTACAAATACACACCGGTGACGCGGCTATGCCGCGAATCCGACCGGCTGTCGACCGCAGTGGCTGTTTTAGGCCGGAAAAGCGCGACACGCATGCGGTGACTTGCAATAATGCTGCCAGGAAAGCTAAGAACTGAAATGAATTTGATAATATTGTTATATGCACATATCAGTAAGACTTTCATCTTCCCACCCAAAGCGATTTTATATCGAAAAATGTTCGAAAAATATCATGTAAGGACACGAGTCATATTTGTTCGACTGCAATGAGACTCGAGAGCTATTTTGCAGTTTAACACGAAGCTGACAAAAAATACCACGTTAATTCCAGTAGTTTCAAAACAGACACGTATCCGTGATGTCTTTGTGACTTGCATGCCAACTGTTGTGGCGTAGGATGCTTTAGTGTTTTCGCAATTTAAAAAAATACCAGAGCAGTGCGAAATTCTCGGCTAAGAACCGGCCAACCGTCTGTTTGATACAGGCTGGTTCTTAGCCGGGGCGAGTGCTGGTTCATAGCCACAAAATATTCACTACCAATTTTCTTTCTCGAACTGCGCGCGATCTAAGCCACAAATTGCACTAATTTTCTAGGTGTGGCCGCAAGACATATTATAAAACTGGGACGTTTTTATAAACGTGACTTTCCTTTTTGTAATTTTATATTATCGCGAATGAAAGTGAATTTTCTACAGAAAACGAAACTAAATTGCTTCCAACGTGAGTGTACGCGCAAGTAGCACCACAAAAAACACGTACGAGTTGAACAGAGACCTTCTGCGACAAGACAGGCCAACCTCAGATCGAGACAAGCTTTCACTAGTTCAGCGCAAATCATTTTCTGAGAGAAGTCGTGTGCGGCCAAGCAACGCTAGCGCTCGACGCCGCAAGCCGGTCAAAATCGGGATAGCCGCGTCACCGGTGTGAAATATATTTGTTTAAAACTTCTGCTGATTCATTCACTTCTATTAATTCAATTTTCTTCGTTTAAATCGTTTTGTTTGTTTGTTTGTTTTTTTAATCAGTATTTCAAAATTCTGTGAATTATTTCCTGATAATTTTCTTTATCTAATTTACCTTTAAGTAATACTTATTTAAAACTATTTTATCACTGAAAACTAGAAGCGAGAAGGGAGCTGATCGGGACAGCATGTGTCAATACATTGTATTTTGATCATCCCGTGTGATATTCTATAATATCAGGTACTGTAGACACGGCGGGTGATGTGGTCGCAGCATGTGACAATACATTGTATTGTGATCAAGCCGTGTAATATGGGTCAATATCAGGAGCTGTAGGAGCGGCGGGTGAGTCGGGGGCCGATTGGGACTATGTATTGTATTGTGATCAAGCCGTGCGATATTTTATGATATCAGGAGCTGTAGGGGCGGCGGGCGATGTGGGCGCAGCGTGTGGCACGGGTGACACGTGTACTGACGCCAACGCTGCCTGCGACTCCGCTACCTCCAAGTGCACCTGTAAACCCAACTTTGTGCAGAAGGGAAACGGCCTGTGGTAAATCTCTCTCTCTCTCTCTCTGTCTCTCTCTCTCTCTCTCTTTTCTTTGGAACTCGCTTCCAGAAAATATCCGAAATGCAAAATCACTCTCCGCATTCAAGAACAGTCTCTTCAAACATATGTCAAAACTAAATCATCCATAATCATCGTATATTATCCTGCTAGCATTTTTTTCAAATGTTGTTGCTTTTGATGGCTTATTTCGAATGTTTGGCATGTATTGATGAATTCAGTGTGTGTGTGTGTGTGTGTGTGTGTGTGGTCTTACAACTCCTTTGATGTAGATTTAGCCTTTTTTGTAGATTTAGCAACGGCAAGTTTGAAAACTGGTCTTTTGATCAACAACTTTTTACCGTTGGAAAATAAAGTTCATTTTCATTTTTTCATTTTCTCTCTCTCTCTCTCTCGCTCGCCGGTTTGCGATATTGTGTCGGATTTACAAGGCTTCTGACTCGGCTGCGAGGAACGTGTTTTAATTTATCCAGCATGACGTTATAGAAGTTTAGTATATATATTATTGTAATCTTGAAGAATAGTATACGAAATTCTGGGAGCTATTTGCACGCACTTTTTCGGGTGCTTTCGGTTTTGCTCGATGCAAAGAGACGTTAGACACCCTCACCTGCTCACTTTGACCTCTCCTTCCCCACAAACATGCACAAAATATCCTGAAATGACTGCCGACCGCAGCCGAGCAGTCATCTCCCCGCCATTTTGATTTCTGATCCGAGTGTCGTTTCTCCGGTAAGCAGGCGACACGCGAATAGGAAAGGGCCTGTGAATGAATGAATGTGCTTCACCGTTGGTTCATCGTGTACACTGACACAGGGGGGGGGGGGGGGGGGTGTTTGGAAGTTTAACGTCCTTTTCCACCACGTAAGGGTGATATCAAAGACGGGGCAACGAGAAAAAAAGGCCAGCACAAATATTTGGCCCCAGCTGGAGGGATTCGAACTCACGACCCGAGCATTGAGAGTCCAACCCTCTACCATTCGGCCACCCCGGCTCCCCATACTGACACAGAGCAGAGACACACATCTAACGTGCGTGCAAATAGCTCCCAGAATTTCGTATACTATTCTTCAAGACTACCATATATTATATATATTATAGTATATATATATATATTAGTATATAGTATATAGAAGTTTGGACCTCAAGTCTCTGTGTGACGGAAGTGGGTTGTGGTATAATGTGCAATTTCAAGCGGATCCCGACCGCTAAAACCAAACCGGAAATATCGTGTTTCCCGGATCATGGAAAACGTTTTTCGGGGATTTTCTGCTTGACTGGCAGTTGTTCGTAGTGTGTGTGTGTGTGTGTGTGTGTGTGTGTGTGTGTGTGTGTGTGTGAAACTCACTATGCTTATTGTTTGTCCAACAGTGCCTGTGGTAGGTCAGCCTTGTGGACACGGTCAGTGTGTGGATGGCGCCGCCTGCACGGGCGGCACGTGTACTGGTCAGTTGTGCTACACACACCGGGTTCTCTGTCAACACTGTACATTGTCCTTTCCTTTCTTCTCCGCCTGTCGCTACGTCCAACCACTTTCACCCTCTTCTTATGTTTAGTGCCGCTCATTTCAGTTGTAGTTTTTACCGTCTTGGGTCGGATGTCTGAGTGAGTAAGGATCTCCCTGTCTTTTCCCTCTGCTGGACGGCTGGTGTGTGTGTGTGTGTGTGTGTGTGTGTGTGTGTGTGTGTGTGTGTGTGTGTGTGTGTGTGTGTGTGTGTGTGTGTGTGTGTACTTGAATTTACCCCTTTAGGATATGAAAGTACTTGATTGATTGATTGATTGATTGATTGATTGATTGAAGGGCCATTGATAGCGGTTACATTAATTTAATGTAGATTTGCGGTGACTATCACCTACAATATAAGAATGCTCCCGATTTCAAAAAAGGACGTGTTGTGGTGGGGATTGCGGATATGGATTGGGGTGGGGACTGGGTAGGACGTGTTGGGGTGGGGACTGGGTAGGACGTGTTGGGGTGGGGACTGGGGTGGGGATTGCGGGTGTTGGATTGGGTAGGGTAATCTGTCAAACACATGGAAACAACTCAACATACTACGAACGTAACGACCGAAATGTCTGACACAATGGCTTCGGCTGCTTCCTAGGATTTGGAAGTTCTTCACCCAAAACGTTTTCTGTATTTTTTTTTTCAGCCTGTACTGCTACCCAATACCTGCAAGATGGCGTCTGTGGTAAGTAGAGCCATGTCTCGATTTGTAGACTTTGTTTGCAAAGCCTTATGTCTTGTTATTTAGTAGGCATTGATTGGTCTTGCATTTGTTCTTGCATGGTATGCCCCCCGTCCCTCCCCTTTCCTTGCCCGCGTAAACCCATAGTCGATTTTCCACATTCCTTTGACGATAAAGTTAGGTAAGAAAAATCAACCGGTAGTGACTGCAGCAAGTCCTCAAATAGAACGAATAGGTTAGTGGACGCTGCAAGGGAGAGAACTGCGCCTGTTTGTAATGGATGATCAGTGGACGCAGCAGTTCCCAGTACAGAAAGAAAAAAAGGAAGATGGGGGAAGGGGGGTAGAGGGGGGTGGAGACTAAAGGAAATTGTGTGTGTGTGTGTGTGTGTGTGTGTGTGTGTGTGTGTGTGTGTGTTGTAGTGAAGAAGATCGGACAGGCGTGTACTGCCGCCAGTGAATGCGGATCTCTCCCCGGGGTCACATGCGGGTCACGTGGTGGCGCCAACAAATGCACGTGCGACACCAGCAACAATTTCGGCGAGGGCCCCGATGGTGCTTCGGGTTGCTGTGAGTTCTACTGCTTAACTCAGTGTGTGTGTGTGTGTGTGTGTGTGTGTGTGTGTGTGTGTGTGTGTGTGTGTGTGTGTGTGTGTGTGTGTGTGTGTGTGTGTGTGTTACTATCATTTAGTTTTCTTGAGACTGCAAAGAGTGACTGTACGGGGGAATGTAACCACTGACAAAATCATTACAAACAGCCAATCTGTGACACGCAGAAGATTCCAGAGGTCACAAAACAGTTCTTTATTTTCAGGCGCATGAAACCGAACACTAAAAATCACCCATTTTCTGTACAAACAGGTCCGTTTTGTTGTCAAAAAAATGTTTTCTGTTTATTTTTTCTTATTCTCTTGCAGCGTGTGCTGCTGGGTACGAACTGAGACCCGACAACACGTGTGGTACGTTTGATATTGTACGATGTTATGACGTGTGATATTGTACTATGCTATGACGTTTAATATTGTACCATGTTATGAAGTTTAATATTGTACTGTGTTATGACGTTTGATATTGTACGATGCTGTGACGTTTAATATTGTACTATGTTATTGTACTATGCTATGACGTTTAATATTGTACTCCATAACTCGACCTGCAACAATATCATCAATCTAAGAACTGAAATCGATGCAGCTGAAGTTGCACGAATGGCCTCCTGCAATCACCCTCCCCCCTACCCCCCCCCCCCCCCTTACCCGCTTCACCGTCTCAGTCATACTGAGTGTTCTCCCCTGTTGCTTCTTGTCCCTGCAGGAAAGAAAATCAAGACGTGCAATGGGGACGATGACTGTATGAAGGGAGCGAAGTGTGGCACGGACAAACTGTGTGAGTGTGACACTGCCGAGAACTACGCTCTCTCTGGAACAACTTGTGGTAAGGGACACACACACACACACACACACACACACACACACACACACACACACCTTGTTTGTGGCTGTTGTGACTAATGATACTGCTGGTAGGGGTGGTTGTGGTGGTGGTGGTGTGTGTGTGTGTGGGAGGGGGGGGGGAGGGGGGGCGGAGGGCATTATGGATACGAGTATAGGGAATTCCTAGTTTTGTTTCGTTCTGTGTTGAAATTTGGACCTCCATAACTCGACCTGCAACTTGACAGTATGGTTGTAGTTTGGCTATTCAGTAGTATACCTATATGCATCATAATGAATTTAGTAGTTACTACCTACACGTATCATAATGAATTTAGTAGTTACTGCCTACACGTATCATAATGAATTTAGTAGTTACTACCTACACGTATCATAATGAATTTAGTAGTTACTACCTACACTACCATAATGAATTTAGTACCTACACGTATCATAATGAATTTAGTAGTTACTACCTACACTACCATAATGAATTTAGTAGTTACTACCTACACGTATCATAATGAATTTAGTAGTTACTACCTACACGTATCATAATGAATTTAGTAGTACTACGTACACGTACCATAATGCATATCATAATGAATTTAGTAGTTACTACCTACACTACCATAATGAATTTAGTAGTTACTACCTACACGTATCATAATGAATTTAGTAGTTACTACCTACACTACCATAATGAATTTAGTACCTACACGTATCATAATGAATTTAGTAGTTACTACCTACACGTATCATAATGAATTTAGTACCTACACGTATCATAATGAATTTAGTAGTTACTTCCTACTCGTATCATAATGAATTTCACGCGCGTGTCTGTGTCATCGTTAGTGCGTTAGGTGCACGAGAACTGTACAAGATTTATTTATGTAGCTTGGGTAACTTATTTGAGATGCATAAAGTACAGCAACAAAATGCTGTTGTTGTTGTTGTTGTTTGTCTGTTTATTGTAGGATATAATTATATACGTGCACGTACTACAGAGTGTTTCCTTGTGTGCAGGTTGTGCGAGCAATTACGCCATGAGAGCGGACGGAACGTGTGGTAAGTGCAGGATATCTGTGTTACGTCATGATGCTGGTGATCACACATTGAATCGTGTTTCCGACTTACAGGTAGAAGCTTGTCGTTTCATGAAACGGATCAGTTTCCGGTGAAAACTGTGACAGTGTGTGTGTGTGTGTGTGTGTGTGTGTGTGTGTGTGTGTGTGTGTGTGTGTGTGTGTGTGTGTGTGTGTGTGTGCAGGCAAAGTGATTGGCCAGACGTGTATCTCAGCCGACGAGTGTATCGACAATGCCAAATGTGCGACGGATGGCGGGAGTTCCAGTGTTTGTCTGTGTGACGACACTAAAAACGTTGCTGCCGGTACCACTGGGGGCACGTCTTGCTGTAAGTTAATCCACGTCACTAACGGCGAGGAGTTTGCCTGCTTTGTGGCGGTTCTGTGTATACCGTATGATGATAGTAATAATGAAATGGTTTCTGCTCTTGTACTTGTAGACACTTTTTATGTCTGGCATTCCCAAGACAGGGAAAAGTTCCAGAAAATCTATTGCATGTTCGCATCTTTACCCACTCTAAAGGTACCACGGGCAAAATCCTACACTAACTACAACACGATCCGAGAGGCAGCTGTTGGCGGAGTTGTCCACGTTCGGTGAATTTATTAAACAATACGGAAAAGCAAAATCCCAGAGTAAGGATTAATAAAACATACAGGTCCAAGATTCTAGGAGAAAAGCAGTATTACGAAATCCACTACTGCTTGGGGGGGGGGGGGGCTGAACCCGCCTCACGCTACATACTTTGAGATACTGAAAGCAACGAAAAAGCCGAGAAGTTAAGTCAGATGAAACTCTAAGATACAAGCAAAAAGCGGTAACTACGCAGAAAAGAGCTCAAGAGTAGATTCTCGACACAAGCGTAGCGGAAGCCCGGTCGGGAAAGGGTAGAGATATAATTACGATAGTAATAGTGAAATGGTTTCTGTTGTTGTTCTTGTATAGAGATTTTTATGATGTAGTGTATATCGTGTAGCAGGGCAGAAAGGATTCCGAATTTTGTAATGTACAACACATGTGTCTTCTTCCCGACTCTCCTACCCTCCTCCTCCTCCCGACTCTCCTACCCTCCTCCTCCTCCCGACTCTCCTACCCTCCTCCTCCTCCCGACTCTCCTACCCTCCTCCTCCTCTCGACCCTCCTACCCTCTTCCTCCTCCCGACTCTCCTACCCTCTTCCTCCTCTCGACCCTCTTCCTCCTCCCGACCCTCCTCCCGACCCTCCTACCCTCCTCCCTCCTACCCCCGACCCTCCTACCCTCCTCCCTCCTAACCCAGACCCTCCTACCCTACTCCTTCTTCCCCCGACCCTCCTACCCTCCTCCCTCCTCCTCCCGACCCTCCTACCCTCCTCCCTCCTACCCCGACCCTCCTACCCTCCTCCCTCCTCCTCCCGACCCTCCTACCCTCCTCCCTCCTACCCCGACCCTCCTACCCTCCTCCCTCCTAACCCCGACCCTCCTACCCTCCTCCCTCCTAACCCCGACCCTCCTACCCTCCTCCCTCCGACCCTCCTACCCTCCTCCTCCCGACCCTAGTTTGGCGAGATGGTTCACCTCGTTGTTTTCCGTGTGTACAGTGAACATTCCTCACTTCAGCTGAGTTACTCTCATAATGGCAGAGCTAATTTACCTGTTTATGTTTATCTGTTCATACGCAGCTTGTGCCGCCAACTACGCTGCGAAAAGTGACGGATCTTGCGGTAAGTAGACGGGTTAAGTTTTGCAATTAGCACGACATTTGTGAAATACGGTATACGTAAATAGACAAGGCCGATGATGTCAGTTGCGAGGTTAACGGACAGGAGTATAAACTACGTACGATATCACGGACAACACTTACTGTCGTGCACCAAAGTGGTCAGATATGTCAGTCTGTTATCAGTGTCATCGGTTGTCACCTCTGTTTGTCAGTGTCATCGGTTGCCATCTCTGTTTGTCAGTGTCATCGGTTGTCATTTCTGTTTGTCAGTGTCATCGGTTGTCACCTACTACAAGTGGCCCACATGATGCAAGCAACAAGAAGTCATTGTTCTGATAAAACAGTATCAGTATTCTTGGGGAATGTCAGTTATGCCATCTCACTCTGCCATCCCAGATTCTCTTCCAGGGGAATGTCAGTTATGCCATCTCACTCTGCCATCCCAGATTCTCGTCCAGTTGAGAAGATCTCAATTCAATACCTCCATCTCTCTCTCCCCCTCACACTGACTGAAAATGCCGAACACAGCAAACTTTTCGTTTTGCCTGTTTATGCACTGTTTCCCGCCTTTTCTCTTAATCGCAGGAGGGGGGGGGGGGCATGAACGTTTCTCATGGGGCACCTTTGCGCGGTTTGAAGATAACTGAGTACTGGCAATGTGTGTGTGTGTGTGTGTGTGTGTGTGTGTGTGTGTGTGTGTGTGTGTGTGTGTGTGTGTGTGTGTGTGTGTGTGTGTGTGTGTGTGTGTGTGTGCAGGCAAAGTGATTGGCCAGGCGTGTTCTGCAGCCAGCGACTGTATCGACAATGCCAAATGTGACGGGACTTCCAATGTTTGTGTGTGTGACGACACTAAAAACGTTGCTGCCGGTACCACTGGGGACGCGTCTTGTTGTAAGTTAATCCACGTCACTAACGGCGAGGGGTTTGCCTGCTTTGTGGCGGTTCTGTGTATACCGTATGATGATAGTAATAATGAAATGGTTTCTGCTCTTGTACTTGTATAGAGTTTGTATGTCTGGCCAACAGCTTTGTCGCTGGTGCTTCCGGTGCCACGTCCTGCTGCAAGTTCCATGAAGCTAACGGCCTTCATCTCGTTATTTTGTTTACGTTTTAAGGCTGCACGTGTGTTTGACATCCTGAGAGTAGATTTTGTCAAGAGTAGATCTGAAAGTAGTATAGGCATCGGGCAACACTACGTACTAATGTGTCATCTACGGGTAAAAGATGTGGTCTGAGTAAAATGTTTTTTTGAAAAAATCGATTCCTTAAAAATGCAAAAATTGTTGACATTTTAAACAAACTGTTTGAGCTACTCCATGAAGGTATGCATACCATCTTCGATTGTTTGACGTAAGTTAAAGAGGCTGGAGATTATTTTTCTAATTTGAACTGTTGAACTGTTATTTTTAGACACTCTGATTGTCAGTAGGCGTGTCTTGCATGGGTAGGTTGCAGTTAGTAGTGTTTCCGTAAGAAATTTGGTTATCATCCCCCCCCCCCCCCTTGAGTAGATTCTTAATGAACTGTTTATCAAGTAAGCAAATCAGTTCTGCCGCCAAAAAGGATTTTCCTCAGTACTGGCTAAAAGCTGAGAACAGAGAAATCTAATTATCTTCTATCACCTGAAAGAAATGACACTCAAAGGCCTTGTTTGAACTGAGCCATAGGAAATTAGAGACAGGGTAAGGCGCGTTGACGTCACGACTTTGAAACGCGGTGACGTAATTTGGCATGTCGTCATTCATTATCATTGTTGTACTTTGGTGAATGGTGACATTAGTCTAGTTCATAATTATTGTCTACTTCATCAATGGCTGTATTCCTTTTCAATGAACTGGAGACTGTCTCCACTGTCATTGGTTCCTCTCAATACCAGTCCGCCGCGAGGCTTGTTGTAAAATGCGAACACACGGTCGGAAATTTGCTTTAGAGAACAAGACAAGAACAATCGTACAGTTTATGATTGTTATCCAGAATAACATCGTTTTGCAGCATGGAAATATAAACGTTTATCACTCTACCGCTATTACAAGTCATGGTTTAAAATCCATAATTTACCACACGTGGTATAACATTGTACCCATGACAACCACACGTGAATTATGGCTGTACCTAAAGAGTGGACACTGATGTATTACCCCTAGCAATGTTCCAGCAGTGTGTTCTGGTGAAAGGATTTGCGTCACGATATGAGGCGAAAAGCGACTAAAGAATAATTTACGTCACGACATGACGTGGTTCGACTTCATACGGGAATGGGGACGAAGGAGCTTTGCCAGTCGCTTGACATGGAATTGTCGATCTTTCGCTGCGTTTTATCCACGATCGGTCGTGTTTGTAACAAGCGTAAGCCTAGTTCCAGTTCTCTACTAAGACGGAGGCTTCGAAACGGACCTGCTGACTTCTCAAAGCCTATGGACAAAGCGAAGTGAAGCACCTCAGTCAGAGACAGTCAGAGATGCGTGAAAGCATTTGGATTGCCGATGTCAGCTTTCAAATCAAAGAAATGCAGGTACGGACGTGGTATAAATAATTTTCCCAATTCGGTGCCCCCGATTACGTAATATACACCACACTCGTTTGTTGATATCGACCGTAAAGCTGCTCGTTAAAACTCGCAGTTTTACGGTCGAAATCAACAAACTCGTGTGGTGTATTTTCCGTAATCGGGGGCACCTCATTGTGGAAACTCTCTATAGTCAGCTTTTTGTTAAGTAGTTCACGGAGGCGCAGAGGGTAGCACAAAGAGACGGACGGTGATACAAAGGAAAGGACAACATTAACAAAGACAACATGTAGTTCCACAGTGGACTGTTTACAATTCTACTAAGTACAGTTATACACACATCACGTGTTCATATTCCAAAGAAACAAAATGAACCAAAAAACAACAACAACAACAACAAAACAACAACAACAACAACTGATAACACATACTCAATAAGCTTCAGCTACCTGGGTAAAGGGAGACAATCACAACCCTTATCAATTTACAGTCTAGTTTGAGTTAAATTAATACCCGTTGATAGCTGAACGCCGATAGCAGATTAAATTTTTTTGTTTTTGTGTGTGTTTATGCAGCATGTGCAACGAACTACGCCTCAAAAAGTGACGGATCTTGCGGTAAGTAGACGTGACAGATAATGCTGTACAATGACCAGATGAGAAAATAGACAATTTAGTGCTGCAGTAAGTCAAACTGACGTGGCAGTGTTCCCGACTGAATGGCTGATGGTTAGAGCTAAAAAAATAAAAAAAAATCCATTTCATATGCCAGATAGTTTCAAGTAAAAATTGTAAACGTGTGTGTGTGTGTGTGTGTGTGTGTGTGTGTGTGTGTGTGTGTGTGTGTGTGTGTGTGTGTGTGTGTGTGTGCAGGCAAAGTGATTGGCCAGACGTGTTCTGCAGCCAGCGACTGTATCGACAATGCCAAATGTGACGAGACTTCCGATGTTTGTGTGTGTGACGAAACTAAAAACGTTGCCGGTGCCACTTGCTGTAAGTTAATCCACGTCATTAACGGCGAGGGGTTTGCCTGCTTTGTGGCGGTTCTGTGTATACCGTATGATGATAGTAATAATGAAATGGTTTCTGCTCTTGTACTTGTAGAGACTTTTTATGTCTGGCATTCCCAACAGGGAAAAGTTTCAGAAAATCTACTACATGTTCGCATCTTTACCCACTCTAAAGGTACCGCGGGCAAAATCCTTCACTAACTACAACACGATCCGAGAGGCAGCTATTGGCGGAGTTGTCCACGTTCGGTGAATTTATTAAACAATACGGAAAAGCAAAATCCCAGAGTAAGGATTAATAAAACATACAAGTCCAAGATTCTAGGAGAAAAGCAGTATTACGAATTCCACTACTGTTTGGGGGGGGGGGGGGGGGAGAGGGGCTGAACCCGCCTGGGATCCCACCTCCCTCCACCAAACTGTTCTACCTCCCTCCACCCAACTGTGTAACCCATCATTCGCAGACTCGGTCAGTGTGTTCTTGCAGGATGTAGGAATTATAGCATTAAGATGATTGGTGCTTGCTACATGGCGCGGGAGCGGAACAGTCTGTTGTTCCTTTCTGGTGAAATTAGTCTTTAGAAAAACAACTTGTATCAATGGGTTGTGTATTTTGTTTCTGACAGCCTGCCAAACGGACTATGCTCCAGGGACCGCCGGATGTGGTAAGTCTCTCTCTCTCTCTCTCTCTCTCTCTCTCTCTCTCCATTTTTACCAAAACCACCATCCCTAACCACATCCCAAATGCATAATATGCACCCGTTAGATACATGCTGTAACCACTAAAAGCCACAGCCACCCCGTCCCTCCCCCTTCCACCTTCGTCCCCCCCCCCCCCCCGCCCGCACCTTAGCCCCCCCCCCCCCCCCCCCCCCCCCCCCACACACACACACACACAAAGCACCCTTTCGTCCGTCCGTACAAAGAGATGGCGTTTGTTTAAGTGTGATTACTACCTTGTTCCAATCGAGCTGTATACATTGTCTCCGTCCGCGTGTTTGTGTGCAGCAATCAATGTTGCCGGGACATCGTGTAGCAGCGCCACTGACTGTGGCAACAACGCCCTCTGTACTGGCGGCTTCTGTGTGTGTGACACAACAAACGGGTTCAAGATGAGTACGACAGGGTCATGTGGTGAGTTGTCTTTCCAAAAACATGTACGCTCATAGATCAGCCTGAGCTGTTTTGTCGTGTCTTACTTCGTGCTGCCAAAACACATTCACAGACACGCCCTCTCACTGAGACGCTGCCGAGACACGTTCACACACACGCCCTCTCACTGAGACGCTGCCGAGACACGTTCACACACACTCCCTCTCACTGAGACATTGCCGAGACACGTTCACAGACACGCCCTCTCACTGAGACGCTGCCGAGACACGTTCACACACACGCCCTCTCACTGAGACGCTGCCGAGACACATTCACACACACGCCCTCTCACTGAGACATTGCCGAGACACATTCACACACACGCCCTCTCACTGAGACGCTGCCGAGACACATTCACACACACGCCCTCTCACTGAGACGCTGCCGAGACACATTGACACACACGCCCTCTCAGACGCTGCCGAGACACGTTGACACACACGCCCTCTCACTGAGACGCTGCCGAGACACATTGACATCCAAGTTGCCTTCTCTTGATTCATGCTGTGTTAGGCTGTGTTCCATGTGCGTGTGAGTGATGTGTGAATCATGATGCGCAGTGAGTTCATGTTTTTTCCAAGAATTTCGCTGCATAAATGTGATTTATTATTTATTTCTTTATTATTATTATTATTATTATTATTATTGTCAATAGTGAAGAACAAAATACAGATACTCAAAGCTGTATTTCTTAAGAGAGAGAGAGAGAGAGATTCCAGTTCTTATCTTCACGTCCTTTTTACCCTACAGTGTGTGACGCGGCCAGTAACCTCGCTGCAAAATCGGACGGTTCTTGTGGTAAGTTTGACAGTGTAGCAGACGGTTCTTGTGGTAAGTTTGACAGTTTAGCAGACGGTTCTTGTGGTAAGTTTGACAGTGTAGCAGACGGTTCTCGTGGTAAGTTTGATGGTTTAGCAGACGGTTCTTGTGGTAAGTTTGACGGTTTAGCAGACGGTTCTTGTGGTAAGTTTGACGGTTTAGCAGACGGTTCTTGTGGTAAGTTTGACGGTTTAGCAGACGGTTCTTGTGGTAAGTTTGACGGTTTAGCAGACGGTTCTTGTGGTAAGTTTGATGGTTTAGCAGACGGTTCTTGTGGTAAGTTTGATGGTTTAGCAGACGGTTCTTGTGGTAAGTTTGACGGTTTAGCAGACGGTTCTTGTGGTAAGTTTGACGGTTTAGCAGACGGTTCTTGTGGTAAGTTTGACGGTTTAGCAGACGGTTCTTGTGGTAAGTTTGATGGTTTAGCAGACGGTTCTTGTGGTAAGTTTGATGGTTTAGCAGACGGTTCTTGTGGTAAGTTTGACGGTTTAGCAGACGGTTCTTGTGGTAAGTTTGACAGTTTAGCAGACGGTTCTTGTGGTAAGTTTGACAGTTTAGCAGACGGTTCTCGTGGTAAGTTTGATGGTTTAGCAGACGGTTCTTGTGGTAAGTTTGACGGTTTAGCAGACGGTTCTTGTGGTAAGTTTGACGGTTTAGCAGACGGTTCTTGTGGTAAGTTTGACGGTTTAGCAGACGGTTCTTGTGGTAAGTTTGACGGTTTAGCAGACGGTTCTTGTGGTAAGTTTGATGGTTTAGCAGGACGGTTCTTGTGGTAAGTTTGATGGTTTAGCAGACGGTTCTTGTGGTAAGTTTGACGGTTTAGCAGACGGTTCTTGTGGTAAGTTTGACGGTTTAGCAGACGGTTCTTGTGGTAAGTTTGACGGTTTAGCAGACGGTTCTTGTGGTAAGTTTGATGGTTTAGCAGACGGTTCTTGTGGTAAGTTTGATGGTTTAGCAGACGGTTCTTGTGGTAAGTTTGACGGTTTAGCAGACGGTTCTTGTGGTAAGTTTGATGGTTTAGCAGACGGTTCTCGTGGTAAGTTTGACGGTTTAGCAGACGGTTCTTGTGGTAAGTTTGACGGTTTAGCAGACGGTTCTTGTGGTAAGTTTGACGGTTTAGCAGACGGTTCTTGTGGTAAGTTTGATGGTTTAGCAGACGGTTCTTGTGGTAAGTTTGATGGTTTAGCAGACGGTTCTTGTGGTAAGTTTGACGGTTTAGCAGACGGTTCTCGTGGTAAGTTTGACGGTTTAGCAGACGGTTCTCGTGGTAAGTTTGATGGTTTAGCAGACGGTTCTCGTGGTCAGTTTGACGGTTTAGCAGACGGTTCTCGTGGTAAGTTTGACGGTTTAGCAGACGGTTCTTGTGGTAAGTTTGACGGTTTAACAGACGGTTCTCGTGGTAAGTTTGACAGTTTAGCAGACGGTTCTCGTGGTAAGTTTGACGGTTTAGCAGACGGTTCTCGTGGTAAGTTTGACAGTGTAGCAGACGGTTCTTGTGGTAAGTTTGACAGTGTAGCAGACGGTTCTTGTGGTAAGTTTGACAGTGTAGCAGACGGTTCTCGTGGTAAGTTTGACGGTTTAGCAGACGGTTCTTGTGGTAACTTTGACGGTTTAGCAGACGGTTCTTGTGGTAAGTTTGACAGTGTAGCAGACGGTTCTTGTGGTAAGTTTGACGGTCTAGCAGACGGTTCTCGTGGTATGTCTGACGGTTTAACAGACGGTTCTCGTGGTAAGTTTGACAGTGTAGCAGACGGTTCTTGTGGTAAGTTTGACAGTGTAGCAGACGGTTCTTGTGGTAAGTTTGACAGTGTAGCAGACGGTTCTTGTGGTAAGTTTGACGGTTTAGCAGACGGTTCTCGTGGTATGTCTGACGGTTTAACAGACGGTTCTCGTGGTAACTTTGACAGTGTAGCAGACGGTTCTTGTGGTAAGTTGGACAGTGTAAGCAGACGGTTCTTGTGGTAAGTTTGACAGTGTAGCAGACGGTTCTTGTGGTAAGTCTGACGGTTTAACAGACGGTTCTCGTGGTAACTTTGACAGTGTAGCAGACGGTTTCTTGTGGTAAGTTTGACAGTGTAGCAGATGGTTCTTGTGGTAAGTTTGACAGTGTAGCAGACGGTTCTTGTGGTAAGTCTGACGGTTTAACAGACCGGTTCTCGTGGTAACTTTGACAGTGTAGCAGACCGGTTCTTGTGGTAAGTTTGACAGTGTAGCAGACGGTTCTCGTGGTAAGTTTGACAGTGTAGCAGACGGTTCTCGTGGTAAGTTTGACAGTGTAGCAGACGGTTCTCGTGGTTAAAGTTTGACAGTGTAGCAGACGGTTCTTGTGGTAAGTTGACGGTCTAGCAGACGTTCTCGTGGGTCTGTCGACGGTCTAGCAGACGGTTCTCGTGGTAAGTTTCTCGTGTAAGATTGACAGTCTGTTTTTTTCTGAACACTCTGACATGCGCGAGTATTGGTGCCAGAGCTAAACGTACAAAGGAGAAAAGAGTTTCACTTTTAGAGTGAGTCGCGAAAACAGTTCGTGTTTGGATCTTTTACATTTGCAAGTATAATTAAGATCTAACACTGATGTCTATGTGAAGTGTTTACTGTTGACATTTTACAGTACTGGTCTATGACGACATGCATGTGACTGTGACGTATGTGATCTAACACTAATGACGACGTGTTGCATCGGTTGATGCACATGAATGTGACGTCACACGTCATAATTATTGTGACGTCACATCAATGAGAATGTACCTGACGTCACACTAGTGACAGTTTCTGTGACGTCATACTCAATACGACGAAAGTAGTGAATCACTAATGGCCACGTACGCTAGTGACGTGATTGATATAACGCTGATGACGATGTATGTGACGTAACACTGATGACGCTACATGCGTGTGACGCAGGCAAGGTAGTGGGTCAGGCGTGTAGCGTGCCGTCAGACTGCTGTGGACGGTGCGGTGTGTACTAACAGTCTGTGTGCCTGTGACGCGGCCACCAACTTCACTGCCAGTGGAACAAGCTGTACCCTCTCTGTACGTATCTCTGTCTCTCTGTCTCTGTCTCTGTCTCCGTCTCTCTCTCTCTGTCTCCCTCTCTCAGTCTGGTTGTCTGTCTGTCTGTCTGTCTGTCTGTCTGTCTGTCTGTCTCTCTCTCTCTCTCTCTCTCTCTCAACGCGAAATGCATATTTTATATCACAGTTACGCTATACACTAATACAGTACAAGACAACTTGAATTGTCCGCCTGCCTTCAAGTCTATTAATTTTGACGATTTTGTAGTCACGCGAACCGGCCCTTTTTGTACGTATGGCAGCACGAAGACTATGAATTCTGGCATTGTAGCACAATTTAGGTGCAGTTTTTAAAAAAAAATCCTTAACATGATCCACAATGATTTGCAGACTTTCAGCAAAAGTTTGAGTTTTCTAGTGTACCAGATCGAACGCCACGATAAATGTGTTTTGTTCTTTTTTTTATCATAAATGTTTTACCCATGGTGCCGTTCTGTCATTACAGCCTGCCCTGCAAACTACTCCCCCAGACGTGACGGCACGTGTGGTATGTACAGTTTATCACTCCCACTTGCACATGACACACAGAGAAGATCGTAACTCACGCCTTCTTGTGTTTATTTACGCGGACTAAAGTTTCCCTTCCAATGATCAAGTTTTGTTATCGTACTATGTAGCTTACCATTATTACACTGTCAGTCTTGCCTTTGTTACACTTTGAGAGAGAGAGAGAGACAGAGACAGAGAGACCAACAGACAGACAGCCAGACAGACAGACAGAGCCTGATGTGAGGAAGGTGGTGTGGGAGAAGGAGGAAGGTGTGTGTGTGTGTGTGTGTGTGTGTGTGTGTGTGTGTGTGTGTGTGTGTGTGTGTGTGTGGCTCACGTGAAGTCCAGAGTTTTACTGTAATTTGTATCTAGTAATTATCGTTGGGAGCAAATCGCCGGAGCCGGGACAGTCGAGTGATAGAGCGTTGAATTTTCACAATGCTCGGGTCGTGAGTTCGAATCCAGGCTGGGGCAAATATCTGTACTGGTCTTTTTCTCGTGCTCCGTCTTTAATGTCACCCTTACATAGTGCAGAAAAGGACGTTAACTCTCAAACACCCACCCAACCTCGGGCCAAATCTTCGTTGAGTACAGTTTTCACATGTTTAGCCACTGTGGCGGCCCTAAAGAATAATTCTGCAGCACCAGTTACTCCGGAGCACTTCCACTTACCACCAGCACACGCTGCATCGACCCGGGGCGCTCTGCGCGTATGCGTAACATGCCCCATAATGCAGAAGTGTCTCGCGGAGTCATTCATACCGGCGAGTTCATCCAGTGTGTTACGCGGGTACACGACACTATTTCCCACCACACCAGATGAGGTCACGTGATGCAGGGGGCGATAACTTTTGGTCCACGCCAACCTGCGCGACTAGTTTACAGTAAAGTAAAATACAGTAACATGTTGCTGTTGTACTGTTGTGTGACAGGTAAAGTTGTTGGCCAGGCGTGCGGGTCGACAAGTGAGTGTATAGATGGCGCTGTGTGTGATCCGGCCACTGACCTGTGGTGCATGTGACGCGGCAAATGGCTACACTGTATCAGGAACCAGCTGTGGTAAGTTCAAGACAATTCTTCGCTCGGATCCACGTTTCCAGATCGTTGTAACCGTAACGTTACCTACCGATGGCCTACGTGTCACACCCCTGCGTAAGCGGGAAGCTCGCCAATACACGAACAGCGGAACACCCAGCCAGTGTTCATCAGGTTGTCATTCGATATGCACGTACCACAGTCAACACACACATGAAAAACTTCATTGAACTTAAGTGTGTGTGTGGTGTGTGTGTGTTGTGTGTGTGTGTGTGTGTGTGTGTGTGTGTGTGTGTGTTGTGTGTATGTGTGCGCGAGGGGAAGGGGGGGAGGGAGGTGCGAAACATGTTCACGTGTATATAGTAATTGTAGTTAACTTTTCATCACGTAGTATAATTGTAGTAACTTTTTTACCACGTGGTTATAATTGTAGTTAACTTTTTATCACGTGGTATAATTGTAGTTAACTTTTTATCACGTGGTATAATTGTAGTTAACTTTTTATCACGTGGTATAATTGTAGTTAACTTTTCATCACGTGGTATAATTGTAGTTAACTTTTCATCAGCGATACGACCCACATGTCCATGTATCTGTATTAGACTCCAGCAGCAGCTAGAGTTGTCTGCCCTTGTCAATCTTCACGTTCACTGTTCTCTTTTACAGTGTGTAGCGCCGGGTTTACAAGCAGGACCGACGGAAGATGTGGTAGGTGTTTAGTCACCTTAACTAGTAGTCACTAGCAGACGCTGTCACAAGCATCGTTTATTGTTGTTGTTGTCGATGGTGGTGGTGGTGGTGTTGTTGGTGGTGGTGGTGGCGATGTTTGGAAGTTTGTTTGGTTTGGTTTGTTTCCGTGCGTTCATCGGGGAGCCGGGGTGGGCCGAATGGTAGAGCGTTGGACTCTAAATGCTCGGGTTGTGAGTTCGAATCCCGCCGGCTGGGGCCAAGTATTTGTGCTGGCCTTTTTTCTCGTTGCCCCGTGTTTGATATCACCCTTATGTGGTGGGAAAAGGACGTTATAAATCCCAAACAACCACCCCACCCTCCGTGCGTTCATCAACCCGGAGGAGCATTTAATTTGCTTGTGAATTTGACGTTTTTGTTTGGAATGTGATGTTTTGTATTTTGATTGGTTGACAGGGAAAGCCGCTGGCCAGTCGTTGTAGCGACGCGTGTTCGTCTCTCGCCACCTGTAACGCCACGTATGGTTTCTGATTCCTGTGACGCCGGGGCCACTCTACACACCAGCACCTACACGTGTCACAGCGGTGCGTCACCCCCACCCCCCCCCCCCACCCCCCCCCACCCCCCCCACCCCCTCCCCTCTCTCTCTCTCTCTCTCTCTCTCTCTGTCTGAGCCGCGAATTCGAATCCTTTGGTGGGCGAACCCCCAGTCATGTGGCTAAGAGGTCGACTGAGGTTGTTTGTTTAAAAAAAAAAGACATCGACCTTACCCAGAAACCCCATCCAGAGGTATCTCATACGCACTGAAATTCAACTTTGCATGCAAGGAAATGGTGTCTAGTAAGATGGCGGGACGCGTTTCCCCCGAATTTCACCGGCTCATCAGCCACCGTAAGTCAAGACTTTTTCTACCTTATTTACACCATTTCCTTGTATGTCAAGTTGAATTTCAATGTGCATGAAATACCTCTGGGTGGGGTTTCTGGGTAAAGTCGATGTCTTTTTTTCCTGAAACAAGAGCTGTCATTGGCTTGGTTCCCGAGTTAGTGGTGGGCAGGAATTTCTTTGGGGAGTGTGTTACTGTGTTGAGCCATCACTAAGTGTGATTGTGTGTTACTGTGTTGAGCCATCACTAAGTGTGATTGTGTGTTACTGTGTTGAGCCATCACTAAGTGTTATTGTGCGCTGTTGTGTTGCAGGAGCGAGTGGACTGTTTGCCTCGGGACTACTGGTGATGGCTGTGCTGGTGACGTCACGCCTGACGTAATCAAACAACTGCGCATGCTTCAACATCTGGCTCTGGCTTCAGACACAGTTATGCGCGTCCTTCACATCGCGAGAGATGGAGTGTAGACGTGTGGGGGATTAGATAGAAATTACAATTTACAATGAACTATTTACAGTGACTGATTTCTACAATGGGTTTATGAACATTGTCAACTTGAGGACAGCGCAAAAAGTCTGGAAATTGCCAAAGGAACAAGCGAATGGATAACTAAATCCTCTTTTGTTTTTGTATTGATACACTGTACAATATTCGTTCTGCCGACAATCGTTGAAAATACAGGCAGATCCGTCAGTTTAACACTGGGCTGTAGCGTGGAACACACGCGTCAGCAACTCCCCTCTCCGTCTCTGTGTCTGAGCCACGATGACGGCCTTTGCAACCGCCCCCCTGGACTGTGATATCAACACAATGACCTTTGACCCAGACCGCTAATAACACGTGACCTACATGTAGCTGCCTATTGATCGATGTTGTTATGCAGTGAAACATTTATATATTACAAACCCTATGGAAAGTTCTTGTCGTCTAAATGACGATATTTAGACCTACACTAGCATATCCAACAATAAGACGGAAGGGAACTAGCAGACAAGCAGCCAACATCACCATCAACCCAGCTGTAATGTCATGACAAACTGAAACACAATGCAAACATACCCGTGGTATAATTAATCATGAATATTCATAAGATTATTGTAGCAAATGTTATATCGGTCTGACTCTCTGGTCAACTTTTTTTCATGTTTTTGAAGATTTTCATACTTTTGTATTAGAATGTGTGAATTGCGCTTTAATTTCTGAGAGCATATTTTTAGCTGTAAACTAAAAAACTCAGACTATAATTTATCAGAATCAGACTATATCCAACAGACAGTTTTTGGATTCGGACAAAAGTCATTTGTATATCTATGGAACATTTTGACAGAAAAGAACCTACCTTTTGTTGTCAGCAACAAACATAATTTGTAATGTAGAGACATGGAGAAAGTTAAGCTTACGTCATACATTAAGACCTAGAGACATGAAGAAGTTAAAGCGTAGTCCACACATGAAGGTCTGTCAAGGCCTGCCCAGCTGCTGCCATTTTAGAGATTTGCTATTTCATTGTTACTTGTGCTGATTGATCTTTCTGTCCAGGAATTTCGTATTGAAGAGGTTTCCTTTGTAAACAGATGTCTGGGTTATCCTCCCTGTTCCTTAACTCACTTCTTATCTTATCACACACACGCGCGCGCGCGCTCAAGCAAGCACACACACACGCACGGCGCGCGCACGCACGCACGCACGCACACACCTTTCATTGAGTTTCACCCCAAAACTGACAAAGTGTAATGGCTATTTTGCTATATTTTCCCTAACCCTATTTTCAGCCTGTTTAGTAATTAGCAATTCACTTGACTCCTCCACTCCATACAACACGTCGTATCGTACACACATTTTGTTAAGGGACTGGTTGTGATCGGCATATACATGTATGTGCGGTGAATGGATACAGATTTCTGTTTACACGTTAAACCGTCTTCAGTCTTCTCACTCTTCTATCGTCTGTCCCCCTGTTTCTGTACGTCACAGTGTCAACATCAGAATCACTGAGGTTCAGTTGACGGCTCGTGTGAACACGAGTCTCCTGCCTCCAGTCTTCTGGTTGATGCTTCAGTATGATATTACATCCTGATCATAGTATACGTAGCAGTGTTTCTAGTTTTCCTCCATCTGTGACGGTCGGCTGTTTGACTTGGCGTGGGATGGTTGACGGCTCGCCAATCTCGCGAGTCTCCCGCCCTCACAATACAAACAGCACTTCACGGATTTAGATCACCTCCACTCAAACCACGCAACGCGTGCCAGGGACGTGTTTTATTGTCTCAGAGTCTTGGTCAATGTTTAAATTTATCACGTGGTAACAGGACTGTGCTTTCGTTTTAAGTCGTATTCATTGTGAGTCAATTTAACGCCAGGAAAATAATGAGTATTCATTGGAGGAATATCTGCGGATGAATATCTTCATTGCGGATGTACATTCATTTCTTTAAGTTCCGTCAGACTGAAAATTAAACTGACATTATCAAACACGCGGCAAACCTAAAGATAGGACAAACGAATTTCTTTCCAGTTTGAGATTTGCCTTCTATTAGTTTTTCCCCCTATATCAGTGGACTCAGTTGGCATGGACTTTTTCTTTTTCAAAATAAAAATGTGTTCTGCAAATGATTTGTTTTAAACTTTGAGCGACTCTGTGTGTGTGTGTGTGTGTGTGTGTGTGGTGTGTGTGTGGAGAGAGAGAGAGAGAGAGAGAGAGAGAGATGCCGCTGATGCTCCTAACGATAAAACCGTTTTTGTTAACGGTGAAATTTTTTATTAAAATATTTTGTGAATTTGCAACTGCTAAAACTACACAAGATGATTACTTAAGCAAAGCGAACATAAACTAGCAACACACACACACACACACACACACACACACACACACACACACACACATACATATACACACATACATCCCTTAGGCACTGAAGGAAGGGAGGCAACAACCCCGAGATGGAAATCACCACCTACCATTCAAGAGTTACTCCGCATACTTCTCACAGGACAACCAGCTTGGTATTACCATTGGACAGAGTAAGAGTAAGAGATATTAGGGATGTGTGGGTGTGTGTGTGTGTGTTTGGGGGGGGGGGGGGTAGGGAGAAAAGTAACCCCGGATAACTTGGGGTGTAGAAGTGGACGAGATGAGAGAGGACAGAACCCGGACGGGGTCTGGCTACCGGGCCAGACACGTACCGTGGAAAAAAGACGTGACAACAGTAGTCGGCCGCAGCCAGGCCTCTGTTGACAACACACGACGCGAGAGCGGCTTGCACGTGCAAAGCAACTGACCCTTGACACATGGCCAAAGTGGGTCGACCCCCTCCGGTCAGTCGCAGTCAGTCCAGTGCACGGAGCAAGGTGCGACAGGTCAGAGGGAAGGCGGTCAATAACGTGGCTGTTACTGGTCACTGACGGGTAGGCCCGGCCCATGTTGCGAGTGATACCTCTATTACAAACGGGAGTCATGATGGAGTATTCTCGGAATCGGACTGTCCAGGAAGAAGCGTGAGTTTTCTAACCTATAATATTGAAGGTTTCAGCAGACTTTATGAGCACGGCGTCAGAGCGGTTAATAAGTAGTTTTGACTTCACATTACCGGTTGAGACTTTTTCTCGAGGCTTCCCGTCACAGCTTTTTCCACTGCACGATGTGTACAGTGCTGTCGGGGTTAAAGTATCGCCTTTAGGGAGGCGTTGTACTTCTTGTAAGAAAGGAATTGAGCCTTCTGGTGAAACATGTTAGTGTCGAATATGATAATATTGTTGTTGTGTCAAACTCAGCAAGAACCCGTTAGGTTCTGTGACCGATATAATGTTACTGGGCGTGTATCTCCCACCGGCAAATTCAGTTTACTACAAAGACACTGAGATGGAGAATGGTGTTTTCCTTATCGAGCAGTGTATTCTGGATATTCAACAGCAATGTTCTAACGTCAGTTTCTTACTGTACGGTGATCTAAATGCACGAACAGGTGATAGATTTCCGTGTGGCGATAGTTTACCTGATGACTTTGTTGACAAGGAGCCTAGCAATACGTGTTCTGTGACAGACTCGGCTCTGTGCGTGCATCCAATGACTGTGTTATTAACGCGTTCGGTACTTACTTGGTAAGCGTGTGTGAACAGTTTGACTTGGTGATCCTAAATGGTGTTTTATCTGGTGACTGTTCCGGGGACTATTTGTACCGGAGGTTCTAGTGTTAATGATTATTTTATCGTCTCTAGTGACCTTATTGGCCTGTGCCGTTCCATGTGTGTAGTGTCACGTATCGAGTCTAAACACATGCCTGTTGAACTTCGTGTCACCGGCATCCCACGTTGCACGTGCATTTTGCTCGAGGGAGGGAGCAGCCGAAATCTTTTGTCACTGACAAGTTTGTCTGGATACCCGAGAAAAAAAGACGCATGTAAAGAAAGTTTGAATACTGATTCTGTAAAAGCGCACTTTGATAAAACTAGTAGTATTTCTTGGCTCTGACATTAATTCTGCACTTTCCGAATTTAATAAAGGTCTTTTTACAGCGGGGCAATGTATGATAAGAACGTTACGTATCTCCGGTGAAAATCGTCAACCTTGGTTTGACCAGCAGTGCAGAGACTGCAGGAAAACATTACGACGTAATCTTAGAACTTTTTGTAAGAGTAGTACTGACGATGATATAGCCAGATACCTTGACAGCAGACGAGAGTACAAGCACTTCATTATTGACAAAAAAAGTTAAATAAAAAGAATATTATTAACACTCTTAATGAATGCATAAATGATGCCAAGGTATTTTGGTCAACTATAAAATGCTTTGTGTCGAAAGGAAGACTGCAGGTGTAACTTAGGACACAAATTGACCGTGGGGGTCATGTGCGGTGTTTATTTGAGGAATCCAATTCGGCGACTGTGCTAGTTTGTAATGATTTGCCTTGAAAAGCGTGATTTTCGTGATTGTTGTATTTTGTAGGTCGAGGTGCCTGCCAGGGGCCGCAACAAGAGGCAAGCCGTCAGTGAAGCCGGGACTTTTTACGCTGGAGAGCGGCAAAAGCGACGTAAGCGGATTTGGGTGATTTTGGAACAGCGGAAAGTAGACTAGCATTACTCCAGTGAGGCCTGAGCGGAAAGGAGACATTCATTTCTTTTTGAACTCCTGTCAGGTAGGTGCCTCTGAGCATGGTAATTTTGTTGATAGACTGAAGTATTTTCAGGGTTGATTATGATGCCTGAGGCTAATAGGGAATATACAGGCATTTTGAAACCTCGTGCATTTGTGTTGTTTGGCCTGCATAATACAATGATGAGTGATGACTGGTTTCAGCATGTCAGTAGTGTTTTTAATGAACATATACAGCCTTCTCAAAAAGTTAAGGACCACTTGCAAATATCATTCAACTTATGTCGTGGTGGCATGCTGGTGTAGTGCTGAATATCGCTGAAACGGCGGCTTATGTAGGCAAACAAATGAGCACAGTTCATAAACTCTCTATTCATTTACAATCTAACCATCTGTTCAGTAAGTATCAGTCAGCCTATAGACCTGGTCATAGCACTGAGACTGCCCTGATGAAAGTTGTAAATGATCATCTACTTTCTCTTGATGAAGGAAAGCTTGCGGTCCTGACCCTTCTAGATCTGTCGGCAGCGTTCGAACACCATTGACCACAGCATTCTTCTCTCTCGCCTCGAATATGTTTTTTGGCATATCTGGCACGGCTCTCCACTGGTTTACATCATACTTGTCCAACCGCACCCAGACTATTTCTGTTTGCAACGGCAAGTCTGACCCAGCATTGATCACGTATGGGGTACCTCAAGGGTCTGTTCTAGGCCCGGTATTATTTGTCATGTACACGTCACCTCTGTCTGATATCATGTCATCTCACTCTGTATTGTTTCATTCCTTTGCAGATGACACTCAGCTGCAAAAGTCTACAGAGCCCAGTCATGTGAATGAGCTTGTTCAGTCTGTGCAGGCATGTATCCAGGATGTCAAGTCATGGATGACATTTAACAAGCTTAAGCTTAACGATGATAAGACTGAAGCGCTGATCATTTCTTCACCAAGAACGTCACTGTTCTGCTCCATTACCTGATGCTCTTGTTGTCGGTGATGCTACTGTTCCATTTGCCAAATCAGCTAAGAATCTTGGTGTTGTTCTTGACTCACACTTGACTATGCATGCCCATGTAGTGAACATCATCCGTACTGTGAACTTTGAGCTCCGTCGTATTGGTTCTATTCGTCATTTCCTCTCAGTTGAGGCTACAAAGACTCTTGTGTCAGCTTTTGTGCTTTCACGCTTGGATTACTGTAATGGTCTCCTTGTAAACAGCCCGAAGGATCTCTTACAGTGACTCCAAAGGTTACAAAACAATGCGGCACGCCTAGTTCTGAGAGTTTCCGCGAAGAGATCACATCACCCCACACCTCCGCACTTTGCACTGGCTCCCCATGAGGGCTCGCATTAGATTGCTTGCATGTGCTACCGTGTCATTAGTCAGTCAGGACCTTCTTATCTCTCTGAGTTAGTAACATCTACGTACCAACAAGAACACTTCGCTCATCATCGACACTCTCACACTCTGCAAACCACGTGTCTTCACTAAAACCTTTGGAGAAAGGTCTTTCTTTTCTGCAGCACCGACTATTTGGAATTCTCTTCCTTTATCTGTCCGCTCAGCAAGTACTGACTCGGCCTTCCGCTCTGCTTATAAAAACCTATCTCTTTAATGAATTCTTTCACTGAACTGGTGTGTGTGTGGGGGGGGGGGGGGGTGGGGGGACCCTGAGCATCGTGACCATGGACCTGATTGTAGTGTTTTGATACTTTGTGTGTTTTTGTGAGGGTGTACTACTTGTTTGTATGTGATTGCATTGTTCTGTTTTTCTTTTCTTGTAAAGCGCTGTGAGCTCTTTGTGAGATAGAGCGCTATATAAATATCAATTATTATTATTATTATTATTATTATAACCAGGGATGCATTCTTTGACCTGCATCTCATTTTTTGCCGTGCAGAAAGCCCCAGGTATTGCTCACTGAACACTGAAACTCGGTCTAGTTTAGCCGAAATTGCAGATTTTCAAACGCGCCAAGCATGCTGTATGACGCGCACGTGCCATCCACACAGTGGTCGCCATGTTCACTAATTACCCCTTAACCTTGCTACCGAATTTTACGGGAAAAATCTTATTCGTTTATTTTTTTTCTGATTTATTGAAACTGTCACCCATTATGTTGACTGGTCCTTCACTTTTTGTGAAGACTGTAGATGTACATGTTGATGACGTTTCGACTGTTGGTGACAGTAGTGTACGTGTTCCACATGATACGCCTGGTGATGATTTACTTGATGGTGTTAGTACACTGGATGAGGTATTGGTGGCCATACGGGCACTAAAGACACGCCTGGTGATGATTCACTTGATGGTGTTAGTACACAGGATGAGGTATTGGTGGCCATACGGGCACTAAAGAATGGGGAAAGCGCCTGGACCAGATGGTTTAATTGGAGAATTTTTTAAAGCATTCCGTCTCTGTAATTAGCCCTTTTTGGTCAAATATTTCAACACTCGTTTTGATTCTGGGCTGTTCCCAGAGGAGTGGTCAGAGGCAATAATTCAACCTCTCCACAATAAAGGTGACCCTGATAACCCGGATAACTACACAGGTCTATCTCTTCTCAATGTATGTGGTAAATTATATAGCTACATTTTAAATAAAAGACTTAGTACGTGGATTGAAGAAAATCAGGTCATAAGTGATGTTCAAGCTGGTTTTAGAAGAAAAAAAATTGTACTGTAGATCACGTCTTTACTCTTTAATTTTACCGATGATTAAAAAAACAGTTGCTAAATTCCAAGAAGTTGTACGTTGCCTTTATTGACTTAAAAAAAACAACTTTCGATAATGTTACGAGAAAAAAAAATATGGGAAGTTCTGTTGAAGCATGACGTGGGAGGGACAAATGTTGCTGTCTACTCAGAGCATGTACAAAATAGTAAAGCAAAAGTTAGGGTGGGCCGTGCATTGACGGAGTCTTTCTTTTGTCCAAGGAGTTTAAAACATGGGGAAATATGTAGCCCAGTTTTGTTCTCGTTGTTTATCGCTGAGCTTGCTAAGGATGTGACTACTGGTGGTAAACATGGTGTCCAGCTTAGCCCTGATCTTGTAGAAATCCTCATTCTACTGTTTGCGGATGATGTTTCATTGACTTCTGACACTCCAGGTGGCCTCCAAGCACAATTAAATATTCTGTATAATACTGCAATGCGTCTCGGGCTTATTGTGAACCTAAACAAATCAAATATAGTAGTTTTCCGAAACGGAGGTTACTTATCTAATTTTGAGAAATGGTCCTATGGATGCAGGAGAATCGAGGTGGTTTATCATTTTCACATACTCAGGAGGACATTGCCAGTCGTGTTAAAAAGGGTGTTGCTGGTATTTTATGACTTCTGTGGGCCATTGGCGAGCGCTCGCCATCAATTTTCTTTAAACTTTTTGATGTGCAGATAAATCCTATCCTAATGTATGGTGCTGAAGTTTGGGGACCTGGGGCTGATTTAAGGATTGTTGAAGCTGTGCATGTATTTGTGCTGAAGAGATTTTTTAATGCCAGTATGCGAACACCAAATGCGATGATATACGGTGAAACTGGCAGACACCCAATAAGTATTAATATTTACATTAAATGTGTACGGTGCTGGTTGCAGCTTCTATTTATGCCAGCAGAACGCATTCCCTACAAAGCATACAACATGTTGTTAAATATGCACCAACAGAACAAACACACATGGGCATATGTTATTTATAATATAGGCACGGCTTTGGGTTCGTATGGAAGAACCAGGGCGTGGGGCAGGTTGAGCAATTTTTTACGCGTGTTCATGCAAAAGTTGGTTGAGTGTTGGCACCAGGAATAGAGTCGTCCATTTTCGCCGCTCGCGGACTTAAGCCCCGCCCCTTTTCCCCTACTCCGGCAAGCGCTGGCACACGTGCGTAGCAACATGGCTTCCGCATCGCTTGGTGTACTTCCAGACTTGTGTCTAAATTCGCTCAAAGAGAAAACTACAGCGCGGTCCCGGCGAAGAGGGTATCAGTTTTTCGTGCAGGGGTACATCCACTCAATTTCATTTCACTTGCCAAGTGAAAAAGAAGTTGTAGTTAAAGCAAAATGCTACTGTCATGGTGGCAAGATGTACAGCGCTGACAAACACTTATAGCCGGCATCACACAGAATCCATGTTGAACGTCGAATCGGCAGAGTAAGAAATTTCCAGTTGGTAGGCTAGGTAGGAAAGTGCTCACATCGTCAAAGTGTCCTGTCAATGACATCAACTGTCAATCAAAAAGAAACAAAAACTTTCATTATTTTAATAATTACAACTGAACTGAAATAACAATGTAGTGCACGGTAGCACAACCGACTTTCACTTATCTGAGCACTGGTACGAGTTGAGTGGAAACACGACCCCAACCTGCCACAGAACCGAGGTGTGTACTAGATGTGTACTCTGTGATTTGTGTCAGTGAATAGTGAATGCCGCCTGCTGACACACATATGACACTGCCTCTTGTGTAGAACCATCGCGGCCGGCTGACATGCGCATGATACATGTACTACCACACTACAGGCCGCGAATGCTACCAATCAAACTTTTAAATATTTTACGTTGGAGCACACGTAGTGATGTTTGGTAATCCTCTCCACTGTCAGTTAATCTCGACTGTGACCGCACGCTTTTACCCATTCCTTTGCGTCCTTCAGACACGAAAAAACGTTTCGGAAAGGGAAAAAAATTCACGTCCGGAAATCTATTAGGATATCTGGAGTGTGATTTACATTCCTCATAACAACTGTGCTTGCCAGGCATTATTATTGCGGACATGATAGTCACATGGAAGTACTGTTGTCGGACCCGGCAAAACAGCCTCGCTTGCCGGACCTTGAGCGAGAAGCAAAACCCACGTGGTGTACAGCGCGCCGATTGGCTGAGGGGCCTCCACGTGAGCTGAGTTTGATTGACAGGTGGACGACTCTATGGCATGGTATCATAACTTCCAAAGCAGTTATACGCGTGTTTCTAGCATATTTACAGCATGTTTCTAGCTGTTGGAGGTGTTAGTAGTGGCCAGCTTCAAGCACAATGCTAATGGCCAGCTAATGTCTTCATGCTTGGGTCCGTCTCAACATGCTGGTCGGGGCGCGAGGGTGGGGACACAGCCTCCCCGGGGGGGCCGGGGAAAGCAGAGAGCGTTCTATGTGCACGCTTCACTTCGCGGCATACAGTTGTGACGGGTGATGAAATCCATTTCCCCTCGTGTATGACTGTGGACAAATACACACGATCTTCTTTACAACGTTGTAAAGGTCAAAAGACGGGAGTTGTCATTTGTACTGTCAGTCACACGTAATGACATGAAGTCAACGCTGGTAAGGGACATATCAGCAGGGCATCCACCTGCTTGTATTAGTTATTCATGTATTGCCATCGCCGCTCACGAAAACCATCAGAATTCTCTTGTGAACTCACAATGTACCTTATTGGGCGTTCCCGGCGGCTCAGGAATCGCTTGATTGGAGAAGTGAAAGACGTGTTTTCCAATCTACACGGGTGACTGGTGAATGTTAAAGGTTGTTTTCACGTGATCTTGTGAAAAGGGACACGACAGAGAGAAACAAAGCAGTCGGAAACTGAGCGATCCGCATGACTGAACACGAACACTTGTATTGAGTCCGGTTATTTCTTCATCTTTGGGGCGAAACCTTCGCTTTATTACCTTTAGGAGGGGCTGATAAACAGGTTGTGAAATGTGGGTGTCCTGGTTAGTGCTAGCAATGCCAACCTAGTTAACGGTTCTCTAGCCGCATTCCAACACCCCCCCCCCCTCCCCCAACCCCAACCCCCACCATCCCACCTCGACCGTGGTGTTCTGATCATGTCCGTGGTCTTAGTCGTTTCAGTTTTTGTCTCCCTTGAAACTGCGTGTAAACGGATTACTGTAATGATGGGAACACAAACTTCAAGGTAATAACGGATCATTCTCTCTCTTTACTGGAAGAAAGCTGCAACACAAAACGTAGGACGCACCATCACATGACATGACGCACCATCACATGACATCACGCACCATCACATGACATGACGTCACGCCTGATACGCCTGGAACCTAACTCGACAAAGCTCGGCGATATCTGCAGCAGTTAAACTGAATGATGACTTCGGGTTGTTTGTTTGTTTGTTTTCACAGACCATTTTGTGTCCTGCTCTCATAGTAGTGGGGAGCCGGTGTCACAGGATATTTCGGAACCGGACGAATGGGAACCATTCCGATTTATCCTGGCCCTGGTGGCAGGATTTTTCAGAACCATTCCGATTTATCCTAGGATATCCTAGGATAAATGGGAATAGGGTTAGGGTTATCCTAGGATATCCTAGGGTTATCCTAGGATAAATGGGAATGGTTCCGAAATATCCTAGGATTTTTGGGAACCGGTTCCGATTTATCCTGGTTCGGAAATAATTCTACGACACCGGGGTGGCCGAATGGTAGAGCGTTGGACTTCTAATGCTCGGGTCGTGAGGTGGTATCCCGGCCGGGGCCAAATATTTGTGCTGGCTTTTTCATCGTTGCCCCGTCTTCGATATCACCCGTATGTGGTGGAAAAGGACGTTAACTCTTACCAGTTCGCGCAATGGGCCATCGTTCCAAAAAGAACGATGAGCCAGTGTGTATATATGCAGCACTGACATTTACACAAACAGCCATGTTTATTAGTTTGAACGCCTTTTTTGTTATGTTTACTCAATAAAGTGATTTTTGTTTCTAAATGACGTTTAAAAAAAAAAATATGATTTTGTAAACCTTCGCGCATTTCCGACCGAGTTTTTCCCACGCGACCTTTGTGCTGACGCCATTTCCCTCAGCAAGACGCACGTTTCCGAAGCGAATGTTTTTATCGGTATCTTGTGAAATATAATAATAATAATAATGAGGATTTCTATAGCGCCTAAACTCCGAAGCCGGGGCTCTAGGCGCTTTACAAATGTATACAAAAGGCGATAAATAAACACATGAATGATAGATAAATAATCAACTAAATAAATGCGAATAAAAGCGTACATACATAGATACATACACTACATACATATAGTCAGACATACAGTCAGTCATACAAACAAGCACTGACAGCTACATACATACCAACATCCAATACACACCTACAGACATATGAGTTCCACCTACAGACATATGAGTTCCACCTACATACATATGAGTTCCTCGGAGTCCTCAGCTGAAGAGTTTTACTCGGAGAGCGAGTTTTCTTCATCAGAAGACCAGGATTGTAGTTGTAACGATTCTGATCAGGAGAATTTTGAGCAAATCAGCACTGAACCAGAGTGTTGACCTCCAACAAGCAAGTGAAACAATCAATTCAAAATCAAACAATAGCCTGCTTGTCAAGTGATTGATTATGTATTTGGTATCACTGAAAAGCACATTAAGTTATCCTTATTTTGATGTGCATATAATTATAGTTTGGATGACTGGTTTTGGTTCTGTGGCGGAGTTTCTGTGTAAGTGACCGATATCAAGAAACAGGAAAAAAAAATCTGTGCATTTTTTAAAACCCCACTGTAACTGTATCCGTGCATGGAAATACACAAACTTGGGTTCATTTGATGCAAAAATGAATGCAGTTTACAAGTAGCAGATTTTTTTATTCAAATACCTAAATACATCAAAAAAAGTTATTCTAAGTAATTGTACTTAGGCCCTTGGCTCCACGTGGAGCATAGGCCATCGACAACCCTTCGCCATCGCACTCTGTTCTGGGCCAGTCTTGCCACTCCAGTCCAGTTGGTACCCTGCTTACATAGCTCTGCCTCAGTGTCCCGCCTCCAGCTGTTGCGTGGCCGGCCTCTCTTCCTTTTCCCCTGCGGGTTCCATGTCAGGGCTTGGCGTGTGGTGCTGGATGCTGGCTTCCTGAGGGTGTGTCCAATCCAGCCCCACTTCCTCCGCAGGATCTGCTTGGCCACTGGTTCCTGCCCCGCTCGCTCCCACAGCTCTTCATTCCGGATCTTCTCTGGCCATCGGATGTTGAAGATGCGCCTCAGACAGGTGTTGAGAAATGTCTGGATCTTCTGCTGCATCGTCTTCGTTGTCCTCCATGTTTCGCATCCGTAGAGCAGAACTGACTTCACGTTGGAGTTGAAGATGCGAAGTTTGGTTTCTTATGCTGACAACTTTGGATGCCCAGACATTCTTCAGCATGACCATTGCTGCCCTTGCCTTGCCGATTCTGGCTGTGACGTCTCGGTCTGTGCCTCCCTGTCCATCAACCACACTCCCCAGGTAGACAAAAGACTCCACCTCCCTGATGGGCTCTCCACCGACTGTGACTGGTGTGTTGGCAGTGGTGTTGATCTTCATCAGCTCGGTTTTCCTCCTGTTGATCTTGAGCCCTGTTTCGGCTGATGTGGCTTCCAGGCGCGTAGTCTTGTCCTGCATCTGGCTGTGGCTGTGAGACAGGAGCGCCAGGTCATCCGCGAAGTCGAGGTCATCCAGCTGCGTCCAGAGTGTCCACTGTATCCCGTTTTTTCCTGCCTGCTGTAGTGGTCTTCATGATCCAGTCGATGACCAGGAGGAAGAGAAACGGGGACAACAGGCATCCCTGGCGGACTCCGGTCTTCACCTCGAAGCTTTCTGACAACTGGCCAGCATGGGCAATCCTGCAGCTCATGTCTTGGTAGGTGCACTGGATCAAGGAGATGATCTTCCCAGGAACTCCATAGTGCCTTAACAGCTTCCACAGTGCCTCTCTGTCTACACTGTCGAAAGCCTTCTCATAGTCTATGAAGTTGATGTATGAGAGGGGAGTTCCACTCCAGTGACTGCTCCACAATGATGCGTAGGCTGGCAATCTGGTCAGCGCAGGACCTGTTCCTGCGAAAGCCCGCCTGCTGGTCTCGGAGCATGGGGTCGACTGCCTCTCTCATCCTCTCCAGTAGAATTCTGTTGAGAACCTTGCCTGGCACTGACAGGAGCATGATCCCTCGGTAGTTGCTGCAGTCCCTGAGGTCCCCTTTTCTTTGGCAGCTTGATGACGATCCCTTCTTTCCACTGGGCTGGCACCTCTTCCTTCTCCCAGATCTTGCTGAATAGGCTGTGCAGCATGTTGACGGCTGTCTCTGTGTCTGCTTTGATGGCTTCTGCTGGTATCTCGTCCGGCCCTGCAGCTTTTCCATTTCTCAGTGTCATGATGGCTTTCCTGATCTCCGCCTTAGAGGGCTTGTCGCAGTTGATGGGTAGTTCTGTCTCTGCTGGTGGGATGTCTGGTGGTGTTTCAGGGATGGGGCGATTTAACAGCTCCCTGAAGTGTTCTGCCCATCGCTTCAGCTGTTCCTCAGTTGTTGTCAGTGGGTGCCCGTTCTTGTCTTCACTGGTTTGTCTGTCTGCTGGAATTTGCCCATGAGCTTCTTGGTCACCTGGTACAGGTCTTTTAGATTCCCTTGTCGGGCTGCTTCCTCTGCTTGACTGGCCAGGTTGTTGATGTAGTCCCTCTTGTCCTTCCTGGTGCTCCTCTTCACTTCTCTGTCAGCTGCTGTGTATTCCTCTTGTGCCTTTGCCTTAGCTCTTCTTGTTCGGCTCGTGTTCAGTGCAGCTTTCTTCTCTTTCCTAACTTCCAGCTTCTGGATGGTATCAGCAGAGATCCATTCCTTATGTTGGGGTCTTTCTCTTGCCAAGGACCTCTTCGCATGTGTCGTGCCAAAGTTTCTTGCTGTGTTCCCAGTGTGTCTCGATGTCCATTTCACTGTCTTCTATCAGGTCTTGCAGTGGCTGGAACCTGTTGGAAAGGCTGATCCGGAATGCTGCTTGTGTCTCTGTGTTCCTGAGTAGTCCAACGTTGTACCTGGTCCGTGGTAGTTGCTGGCGTTGGTGTGCCTTTAAGCCGAAGTCTCAATGTTGTTGCAAGAAGGTGGTGGTGCTGATGATAGCATGCGCACCCCTCATCACACGCACAGTCCCTCCACGATCTCCTGAACTTCCGGCTGATGCAGGATGTGATCAATCTGGTTCTCCGTGACATGGTCCGGCGATCTCCATGTGGCCTTGGTGGATGCGGCTTTGTGTGGGAAGGATGCTGCCTCCTATCACTAGCTGGTTCAGGGCACAGAAAGTTTGCAAAGCGCTGCGCCATTGTTCGTTCAGTCTGTTCCCAGTCGCGTAGTGTTCCCATGGTGTCCTCGTAGCCTGTGTTGTCTGATCCAATCTTGGCGTTGAAGTCTCCCATCAGTATGGTCATGTCCTTGGCTCCTCCTCTATCTATCACTGTCTGCAGTTGTTGTAGAGAGTTCATCTTTTTTCTCCTCTTCCGCATCATTGGTGGGAGCGTAGCACTGGATGATGTTCAGCTTGAATGTCTTTTTTCTTGGTGATGAATTTGGCTGTGATGATGCGGGAGTTGACAGGTTCCCAGCCGATGAGTGCCCGCTGTGCCTCCGGTGCCAGCATCAGGGCCACGCCCCTCAGTGTGGGGGGCTCCATCCTCTGTGTGTCCAGAGTACAGCAATTGCTCTCCCGATGAAAATCTCAGCTGTCCTGTCTGTAGCCACCTTGTCTCACCTCAGTTCCCAGTACTCCTATCTTGTAGTTCTTCATCTCTCTTGCTACTTGTATGGTCCTTCCTACTTCAATACATTGTCCCTGATGTTCCATGTGGCTACTCTCGTTGTTGTCCTGGGTGTTAGAAGGGGGGTCGGCCTTGCAGCTTCCTTTCGGCTTTCACTGCAATGCGTCATAGGTCTCCGGGATGGAGACCCTTCCTCGCCCAGGTGAATGTCTCGGTTTGTTGTTGTCGATGCTTTTGTAACTTTGTGTTTTTTACAGGTAGGGCTGTTAACCCTACGCAAACCCGTTTAGCCTCTTGGAGAGGTGGTCCACATTCGTCTGACCTCTACCCTTTGACCTGTCCAGCTTGGGTGACCCTGCCAGGAGCATGTGCTCCTGCTGGCATAGTTCTCTGGGTCATTGAGGTACTCAAGCCACTACCCCACGACAAGGGGTGGACCATGTAGGGCTAAGTAATTGTAAGTGTTCCGAAAAAAAGTTGTTACTCGGCCATCAAATTAAGTTGTTTAAACCTTGTAGCAATTAACTTACTCTTTTTATCACATTGTAATTGATTTCATTGTAAAGTGCATTCAATTACCTTTAATTATATATATATATATATATATATATATATATATATATATATATTATATATATATATATACACAGTTAAAAGAATTGCTTTTGATGTTATGGCGGTTTTCATACACAAACTGGGTGACAACGTTTTGTGGGCCCAAAAACTGCGAACTGGTAAGAGTTAATTCAATTTTTTTTTAATTCAATAAATCTTTATTGTCCCAAAAGGGCAATTTGTTTTGCGGCTGTAAAATATATTACCTATAATGAAAATAAAAATAAAAGTAAAACAAGATAGGGTATTACGTTTGGATTAAATTAAATTAAAAGGTAAGTAAAAACAACATCTTTTCTCATTATATATATATCACAATTCCTCACTCTCTCTCCCTCCCTCCCCCCCCCCATCGCCCCCCATCCTCTCTCCAAAAGGCACAGCTGCCACACCCTCACGCACACACCAAGCGCACAATTAGTACGCACTAAACATCCGCAAACTAACCACATACACAATAAACACAAAGCACACATGATTTACAAGCCAAACGCTGGAACTGTGCCTTACAAGTCAGAATTAACCAGGGTGATTGCACTTGCAACAATTGACTGACGGTATCTCGCTGTTTTCACTTTTGGCATTCTAAACCGCCGTCCAGATGGTAGCGGGACAAACTCAGAATGAAGTGGGTGCTGAACATCATTTAAAATTGTTGTAAACTTTCGTTTTGTCTGCCTTTGATACAAATCGGCGAGACAGAGCTGCTGCACCCCTGTGATTTTACTGCAGATATTGACAATTTGTAGTTTGTTCTTTTGTTTCACATTAAATTTTGCATTGCCGAACCAGCAGACCAAAGAAAAAGCCAAAACACTCTCAATGAAAGCCCTGTAAAACAGCGTCAGAAGAGTGTTATCAACTCTAAAATGTCTGAGCTTTCTGAGAAAGTACAGGCGCTGGTGTGCCTTTTTACATACAACATCAGAGTTTTCCTCCCATCCCAGCTTGTTGTCAATAACTGTGCCTAGGTAACTATATTTTTTTACAATCTCCACAGCTTTTCCTGAAATGAGAGTGGGCTGAGGGAATGATGATCTTTTTCTGAAATAAATACACATGTCCTTGGTTTTATCAATATTGAGTTGGAGGAAAGCATTTTGACACCAGTCTACAAAGTCATCAACAACAGGACCATGTCCAACATCATTGTCATGAAGAAGACTAACAATAGCAGAGTCATCAGAAAATTTGAGAATGTAACTCCCATTATGTTGGCTACGACAGTCATCAGTATAAAGAATGTACAAAAATGGTGAAAGACAACAACCCGTGGGTGTTCTCGTTGATATGAGAGTACGGTCAGATAAACATCCATTAACTCTGACCCTCTGCGTTCTTTTAGTTAAAAAATCTAAAGTCCAACCGACTAGTGTAAGATTGACGCTAAAACGAGAGATCAGTTTATCAGCCAAAATATGGGGTTGTACAGTATTAAAAGCAGCGGACAGATCCGCAATAAAATACGTGCGTGTGTTTTACTGCTTTCCAAATGTTGATGCACAAGGTTTAAGAGAGTTAAGCCCCCAAACATCCACCCACCCTCTTTGGTTGAGTGACTGATACTAAGACTGCTTGTGTCTTTCCTTCTTCCGTCTGGGTCAGGCTGGTGGTGTTGATTTCGTTGTTATTTTTGTCGTCGTCACTGTTGTTGTTGTTGTTATTGCTGCTTTTGGGGAAAGAGTGAATTCGAATACTCGGAGAGATCCCATGACTTCAACTGCTCCACCGGTCCAATGTGTAGGCCAGGGCGAGGCGACTGACGATCGATGGGAAACAGGTTTAAACACGTTCTCACACGTTTGCCTTTTCCGCGGGGCAGAAGACGAGAATAAGAAAAAGTGAATTATTGAGGAAGGTAGACAAACTGTGGCGATGCGCGCACCACGGGAGTTTCATTGACTTAATTGTATTTTCACTTCACACCCATACAATCAGTTGTCTGAATAGTTAATATAATCTTTCGCAAGGTGGCGCCACTTCGCTGATTCTGAATCGTGTGAACGCTGCGGTGGCTGTGAGGCTTCATGGTGTTTTCCCCTGGTGTTAGATGTCAACGCGGGTACACATAGTGCTGCCTTTTACTGCCAAGTGAAGCAGCTCTAACCTGTGTTTGTCCACGCTGGTGGCACTCGTTTGAATTTGTCATGAATAGTATCGCTGTGGCTCCGCTATTTTCACCTCCTTAGTCATGAGCGAAATATTTGGGTATTTTGCCACCATAGTGTTCTTGTGGGTAGTTAATGGCTGGACTCGGCTGAACTGTAGGGTGGGTGGGTGTTTGGGAGTTTAACGTCCTTTTCCACCACGTATGGGTGATATCAAAGACGGGGCAACGAGAAAATGCAAATATTTGGCCACATCCGGGATCCGAACTCACGACCCGAGCATTGAAAGTCCAGCGGCCATCCCGGCTCAGCGGCTGACCTGTAGTTTGGCAGTTTGATAACTAACCGACAGTTTCACTTCCCGGATTCTCATAAAGAAAGAAAGAAAAAGGGAGATTACAGAAGAATCATGTTGATTAAACGAAATCTCTCCAGCAACCGTTGATGTTTAGCGTGGCACACGGGTCGGCAAAGCTCCCAGGGGAGCCGGGGTGGCCGAACGGTAGAGCGTTGGACTCTCAATGCTCGGATCGTAAGTTCGAATCCCGCCGGCTGGGGCCAAATATTTGTGCTGGCCTTTTTCTCGTTGCCCCGTCTTTGATATCACCCTTATGTGGTGGAAAACTCCCAAACACCCACCCACCCCACCCGGAAAAGCTCCCACAAATAATCAGTTGAAATCTGTCATAGAAAGGATGTCGTCATAGCAGCGGTGAAATACGATCCATCACAACTCCACTTATAAATAGTGCTTCAGGCCAATGTCCGCATATGACACCAGGCATCCGCGCGCGTGTGTGTATGTGTGTGGGTGTACTGGGAGAGGGGGTGGGGGGGGGGAGGCTGTAAATCGGACAGATCGAATACTGGTAACTAAGTAGATGGGGAGGGAAGGGGTGGGGGGGTCTAAGCCAAACAGATCGACGGCCTTGGTAACTAAGTGAACAGGATTATATACAGGTGTATATTCAATAATGATCGCCTCTCATTGGCTGCTCGGTTTCCGTTGCTGTTTTCCTGATGTAGCAACAAAGCAAACAAGCGCTTGTAGGCAGCTACTGATTGGATGATGGAAATCACCAGCTTGAGCACAGCCAATCAGAGCCTGCTGACGTCAGCGGGTAGAGACGTTGACTTGGTGAAGTTGGTCTGGTGACAGCAGACAGCCGCACTCTCGCTCCGGACTTGGATGAGAGAACATCCTACACCGTGACAGTTAACCAGTCAACCATGAGGGCGCTCAGTCTCGCTTCGCTGCTGCTTCTTTCTCTAGCTGGTGAGTCGCTGTTAGTCTTTTGCAACATCCCTATGTTGGCTGCATTTTATACATGTCCTCAGTGTTCTGTTCCATTTGTCTTTGACGACACCAAGATATTTATTTTTGTTCCAATTGCAGCAGCCTGACTTCAACTGCAATAGATTGTCCTCGGTTGTGAAAAACGCCCAAACTTATAACACCCGCCTAACGTTGTCAGTGCTCTCTTTTCCTAAACTGACCCGCGCAGTGAGGAAAGGAGATAATATAAGTTATATACCAGCACCACCGCTCTGTTCCTGACAGTAACTTCTATAACATCCTGTGTAACAACAATATGCTGTGAGGAAGGTTAAAGTAAAATACAGTATTGCAAAACTCAGACCAGTTCGGACAGCTGATTGGCTGATGTTGAAATGCATCATATAAAACTCAGATGCAGCTGACTAACAGTTGTTATTGAGAGAGAGAATTATTCTGTATAAGAAGTCTACCAGAAAACGAACCATGCGGTCGTTAAGAAGACAGTCAACCTGCATGTAATCCACGTATCATTTGTTAAGTCCTGAAGAAGGCGAAAGCCGAAACGTTGACCTGTGCCGTCCTTTGTGAAAGTTAAGTGGTTTCTGTCCCTTTTATGTTGCTTTTATCCACGTATCTTTGCCTGGAACAAGTATGGCGTCTCCAGCTTTTTGAAGGCAACACGTTTCTCCTACACATTACGCGTGTCACATAATTTATTATATACTACTCAAAACAATTTGCGGAACACTTGGGAAACCGCTCGCGGCATTAACTTCTATAGCCGAGTGATGACAGTTTATGTGTAGTGGTACCATTTTTCTTTAATCACAAAAAAAAATTATACTTTTTTTTTTTTTAAATCTCGGGGAATATTTTAATTCATGATGTGCATTTTAAGAGACACAAGAATTCTTCACAGGTTTTCTTGGTGTTCAGTCAATGCAAACATGTGTTTTTCTGGCTGATTTCCGTTTGAACACGGGGAGCCGGGGTGGTCGAATGGTAGAGCGTTGGACTTCTAACGCTCGGGTCGTGAGTTCGATCCCGGCTGGGGCCAAATATTTGTGCTGGCCTTTTCATCGTTGCCCCGTCTTTGATATCACCCTATGTGGTGGAAAAGGACGTTACACCCCCAAAACACCCACCCACCCACCCGTTTGAACACTTCTAAATGACGTCAGGAAGGTAGGAAAATAATCTGAGGAAAAAAAATCATTCCATGTGCAGCATTTGAAGAGGAGGCGTATCTTACTCACACAGGAGGCGTATCTTACTCACACACGAGGCGTATCTTACTCACACAGGAGGCGTATCTTACTCACACAGGAGGCGTATCTTACTCACACAGGAGGCGTATCTTACTCACACAGGAGGCGTATCTTACTCACACAGGAGGCGTATCTTACTCACACAGGAGGCGTATCTTACTCACACAGGAGGCGTATCTTACTCACACAGGAGGCGTATCTTACTCACACAGGAGGCGTATCTTACTCACACAGGAGGCGTATCTTACTCACACAGGAGGCGTATCTTACTCACACAGGAGGCGTATCTTACTCACACAAACAAGAGGAGGCGTATCTTACTCACACAAACAAGAGGAGGCGTATCTTACTCACACAAAGAGGAGGCGTATCTTACTCACACAAAAATACATTTTGCCAACAGACGCTTTTACATGCACCAAATGTTAGTGTTCCCTGGGCTACTGCCTTTACCTGACGTCATTGTTCTCTCGGATTATCTTCCCTTTTGACGTGTCCAATTCACTACCATCAGCTGGAGAACCGGAAGTGGATAATTTTTATGCCCAAACGTCATTGAATATTAATAAGGACTATCATGACGTGATTGATTGTGACGTTGTTTCATGTGTGTGGGGTCAGGCGCCAGGTGAGGCGTGTTCGGGTGCCAATACAGACACCTGTACTGCACCCGCGGTGTGTGACAGCAGCACTTGTAGTAAGTGATAATAATAATGATAATGATAATAATAATAATAATAATAAATGTATTTATATATAACGCGTATACTCATCGAGCTCAAAGCGCTTGCAAAGTTAAGAACAATAAAATGAAATATATTGTGATGGCTACATACATATAATTATTAGTGTGTGATGATGAATATATATATATATATATATATATATATATATATATATATATATATATATATATATAGGGGAAGTAAGTAAAGCTGAGAGCGCTCCCTAGATCTAGGAGATGTGTGCTTTGTATGCCAGTGGACAAGTCCGCCTTGCCCTATATTGGCTACAAGCCACAGTGGAGGGGGGGGGGGGGAATCTACCATCCTACCGCTGAAACGTCTAACAGATCTAAGGGTATCTCACCATTCATAGGGCCCCCATTCCCCTCCCACCGGAAGGAAAATGGTCGGTACAACCAAAGCCATATGAATTGGTGATTTTAGCCGCTCACGACCATGGTTTCGGGTCAATGGGACCCTCATCAGGTGAGCATGCGGCGATACCCACGAGGGCTGCAGCGTCCAACCAGCACTAAAAGGCTGCCCCAGAATAATCTGGTGCGTCTCCAGTACTAGCAGACGTCGCTACCCTAAAGCTCTGCAAGAGGTTTCAGCGGAAAAAGACTAAATAATTTAGAAGGAGCAACTGCCTAGGTGTAATGTCATGTAATTACATTTAATATAGCGTACCTCTGTACCAACATACCACAACTTGTTACAGGAATGGGATAATATTCCTTGTAGTATACTATATATATATATTATATATATATATTATATATATATATATAATATATATATATTATATATATATATACAAATGACCTGATTGTAGCGCAGTTTTCGGCTTTAGTAACGCCTTTGTTCCTATTCTTATATATATATATATATATATATATATTATTCTATATATTCAACATCACACACTAATAATATATATACTAGTATTTTATATTTTAAATACTACAAGGAATATTATCCCATTCCTGTAACAAGTTGTGGTATGTTGGTACTGCAAGTTACAAAATAAACTTTCCAAACCGGACCATTCAGCTAGTTTACTCGAGTAAAAGATTTCCCGCTCCATGCACCGCCCGTGATGAGGGAACAAGGGCCGCAGCCTGACGCACCGGCTTCGGTCGCCATGTTGAGATATGTGACCTTGAGGCGATGACCTTGACCTTTGTTCTAATCTTGCAGAGGTGGATGTGGGCGGAGACTGTTCTTCAGCCAACTCGGCCAACTGTAAGACAGGGACTACGTGTACGAGTGACATGTGCAGTCAGTATCAAGTCGCTAGTCTCTGTATGATATAGTATCTTACTCCGTCATGCATTCCACGTTAACTGTGTGTGTGTGTGTGTGTGTGTGTGTGTGTGTGTGTGTGTGTGTGTGTGTGTGTGTGTGTGTGATTTGTATAGCCGAGGTGAGGGAGGTGTGTTGTTGTTGTTGTTGTAAATCTATTACGTAATATATTACGCGTGCTTGTGGCTTGCTGTGTTTCCGAGCAATGAGACTCGTTGTACCAGTACTGATGTGTGATGCTGACCAACGATGTTGACCAGTGAGACATTCTGTACCATTGTGTGTGATGTTGACCAATCGGAGACTTGCTGTATCATTGTGTGGTGTTGACCATTGAGACTTACTGTGCCATTGTGTGATGTTGACCAGTGAGACTTGCTGTATCATTGTTTGTGACGATGACCAATGAGACATGTTGTACCATTGTGTGTGACCTACAGAACTGGATGCGGGTGGAGACTGTTCCGGTGCCAACTCCGGGAACTGTGATACAGGACTGACGTGCGAAAACAACGTGTGCAGTGAGTAGAGCTTCACTTTGTGTAAATTGGAATACACAGCCTATTTTTGAGATATTTGACATATGCAGACTATACCTGAGACAGCTGACGGATTAATCTGACAGACAAGCCCTTGCTTGAGATATCTAATATCAAACCCATACTTGAGATATCTGACCGAGAATCATATGTTTGAGATATCTGACCTACAAAACCCATACTTGAGATATCTGCCGGCCTATGCTGAAGATAAATCTGACAAACAAGCCAATGCTTGAGATATCTGGCAGAGAAAGCCCGTGATTGACATGTCTGAAATATCTCACTGAAAAGGCCGTGTTTGAGATATGTGACAGACAAAGCCGTGTTTGAAATTTTTCACTGAAAAAGCCGTTTTTGGTGTATCTAACACAGAAAGCTCGTGTTTCAGCTCTCTGTCTGTCACTGTCAGTGAACAAACCGTTAATACAAATGTCATGTCTACAGAACTGGGTGTTGGTGGCGACTGCTCCGGGGCCAACTCGGGCAACTGCAAGAGCGGGACATCATGTGACAGCGGCACGTGCAGTGAGTACTAATCACCGCTTGAACGCTGACCTAGCAGTTTTGGTGAGGGTCATCCCTAGCACCCTAACTTCCTCTCTGGCACACTCGGCGCTCCTGATGTACAGTAAGAAATGCATTGATAATGTACACCAAAAACCCAAACAATACCTGACCCTGGGGAAGGCGATATCATGAAGACTGTATTTCATAATGAAGGTAAGCTGTTGGCAGCTTGATTGTGTTTTACTCGCTAAGTTATGGTAGCGGTAATACCTCACGTGACCGTCTGCAGAGCTGGACGTGGGTGGCGACTGTTCAGGCGCCAACTCGGGCAACTGTAAGAGTGGGACGGCGTGTGACAACAACGTGTGCAGTGAGTATCTTCCTCATTTTCATAATCCACGTCACAGTCATACATTCACAGTCATAATAGTCAGCCCTAATCATAGGATTCATGTAGGGTGGGTGGGTGTTTGGGAGTTTAACGTCCTTTTCCACCACATAAGGGTGATAGCAAAGACGGGGCAACGAGAAAAAAAAGGCCAGCACAAATATTTGGCCCAAGCCGGCGGGATTCGAACTCACGACCCGAGCATTGAGAGTCCAACGCTCTAGATTCATGTAGGACAGGCAAACGTGGCTGCAGTGTTTCTGTCGGACATCATCATAATTATGTGGCTAGCGATGTGTGTGTTGTAGGGTGTAGTGTTTGGCCGGTGGTTGTTTGTGTATCGTGAAATACTGTCAGTCCTGATGTCTGTCCGCAGTTTGTGTATCGTGAAATACTCTCAGTCCTGATGTCTGTCCGCAGAGGTGGACGTAGCTGGAGACTGTTCGGGCGCCAACTCGGGCAACTGCAAGACTGGGACGTCATGTGACAACAACGTCTGTAGTGAGTCCAACTTCGCGTTTACGTTTTGATCTCTCTCTCTCTCTCTCTCTCTTCTCTCTCTCTCTCCTTTGTTTAGCTTCTGGTGTATTTTTCTTTTCCTTTTCTTGTTCTAAGCCGTTACTGAGAAGCGCGCGCGCGCGCACACACGCACACGCACACACACACACACACACACCACACACACACACACCACACACACACACACACACACACACACACCCCGATGTTAATGAAGTTTTTTCGTAGTTTACGAAGTGAGATGACACCATACTTCACACTTTCTCCATCATCAGGAACTGGATGTTGGTGGTGACTGTTTTCCAGCGCCAACTCTGGAACTGGTAAGACCGGCACAGCCTGTGACAGCGGCACGTGCAGTGAGTGCTGATTGCGTCACGTAGACTCAGTGTTAATACACTTACTATAGTATTGTCAAGCGAGATAATTTAAGGGCGGGTGGGTGCACTGAATGCAGAAATGAGCTTCATCAAAAACTGGAATATCGGTTGTACTACACTGAAAGAGAGGGAGCGAGTGAGCAAGAGAGAGGATGGGTTTTGGGAGTTTAACGTCCTTTTCCACCACGTTTCGCTAGAGAGAGAGGGTGGGTGGGTGTTTGGGGGTTTATCGTCCTTTTCCGCCACATACGGGTTATATCAAAGACGGGACAACGATGAAAAGGCCAGCACAAATATTTGGCCCCAGCCGGGATACGAACTCACGACCCGAGCATTGAGAGTCCAACGCTCTACCATTCGGCCACCCCGGCTACCCCGAGAGAGAGAGAGAGAGAGAGAGAGAGAGAGAGAGAGAGAGAGAGAGAGCATTAGGTTTATTCTGTTTTGACAGCTAGACAGAGGTGATGGAAGTTCGTAACGTTCAGTGCTCTAATCCGAACACAATGTGTACATTTACAGAGGTGGATGTCGGTGGGGACTGCTCCGGTGCCAACTCTGGAAACTGCAAGACAGGGACATCCTGTGACAGCAACACTGTGTAGTGAGTCTGCTCCTTTGTAAAGGCAGAAGACGGTACTCTCACTGTCTATAATTAGCATGCCGGTAACCAATTTATCCAGTGACCCGTGACCGACATATAAAAATAAAGATAAAAGATGACGAAGGCTACGTGCCTTTCTTCTATTTTAGTTTGAGTTGTGACTGACCTATTTGTGATGCTCTGTTGGTGATATGTATTATTATGTAATTGTAGTGTTTGGTCAGTTGTATGCTTGATGTTTATGTCGCACGTGCATGTTAACCTGACACTAATGTATATCTACAGAACTGGACGTGGGTGGCGACTGTTCAGGCGCCAACTCGGGCAACTGTAAGAGTGGGACGGCGTGTGACAACAACTTGTGCAGTGAGTTTGGGACAAACACACCGTGTTTACATTTCCACCTGTCTCTTTAATTTTGGGCTCAGTAACAAAACAAAACAAAAAAATACATCTTATAAGGGTCGGGGGGGGGGGAGGGGGGGGGGGGGGGGGGGGACGTTTCCTATCCTGGTGAGCGGCAAGTTTGCATTGTTTCAGTGCCTTTGACTGCAATCTGCATCAGGCTGGGTAGTGCATGTCAGTGTGTCAGTGCGCGCGCGCGCGCGTGTGTGTGTGTGTGTGTGTGTGTGTGTGTGTGTGTGTTGATGTGTGTGTGTGTGTGTGTGTGTGTGCCGTGTTGTGTGTGTGGTGTGTGTGCCGGTGTTGTTGTGTGCCGGTGTGTGTGTGTGTGTGTGTGTGTGTGTGTGTGTGTGTGTGTGTGTGTGTGTGTGAGTGAGTGTGAGTGAGTGAGTGAGTGAGTGAGTGAGTGAGTGAGTGAGTGAGTGTGTGTGTGTGTGTGTGTGTGTGTGTGAGTGTGTGAGTGTGTGAGTGTGTGGGTGCGCTTTACCTGTAAAATGGCGGGCTTACGCACAAATCACTCATGTAAGACGCGGGCATCTTGCAAGATGCGGTCGACCGCATTTTGCGGTTTATTTGAAACGTTATCAGGGGCATCTAAAACCTCTAAAAATTTGGTTTTGAGCAAAAATTGGTTATGACCGCATTTTACAGGTAGTGTGTAACACAAGTGTGTAAAGTGTGTAAGTGTGTATGCACACGTCTTCATTTTACATGTAAATTTTGCGCTTCACGGTTTGTGATCTCGCACACATTTATTTTCGCTATGCTGGGTGCGGCTTTTGCAATACACGCATATTTTATAATCTAAACCGTTCATATAACTACAGCCAATTGTATACTACCACCGTTTCCCGGATAGCAAGCCATGCTTTTCTTTTATTAGCTCATGCCCGCATTTTACAGGTAGAATGTGTAAAGTGTGTATACACATGTCTTCCTTTTACATGTAAATTTTGCACTTCACGTTTAGTGATCTCACACACATTTATTTTCACAGTATCGGGTGCGGCATTTGCCAGACACGCATAATTTATCACTTAACTCTTTAATATAAATACAGCCAATTCTATATGACCGCCACTTTTCCGGATATGAAGCCATGCCTTTGTTTTATTACCTCATGCCGACATTTTACATGCTACCGTGTGACAAGTGTGTAAATATGTCTGTATTTAACATACAGATTTTGCGCTTAACCGATCTTTATCTCACAGACATTGCTGTTTACACATGCAGGCACATTTAGTCTTTTGTGTATTTCCATTTATCAGAATTTATCAATTTTTGTGCTGAAAGGTCGAGTGTATAAGTATGGAAAACAGTTTTTGTAGCAAAATGGGATGATGTGCCACTTATCCATCTAGCGTTTTAAATGGGTGGGTTGGTATTTGTGCATTTAACATCACTTTCAACCACATAGGGTGATGTCAAAGACAGGGAAATACTGGCTCGTACTGGGGATTTGAACTCACTACCTTTAGCTGATGGCTTTGCACCAACACAAAACATTCCTAATTCATATCTCTGCAGAAGAGTATGATGGATAACACATAGTGGCTGCAGCGTCGAAAGTAAATAGAGATCATTATAAGTAGAAGTCGGTAGAATAAGGAAACTTCCGTCAACAAACAAGGAGGAATGGCCCCATCCCATCAAGTTGTTTCTCCAAATATTGTTGCAGGTCCACCCCCCCCCCCCCCTTTCAAGTCTGTAAGACCTACCAACCCAGACAGCACAGCAATATTACCCCAATGTTGGCTCTTTTAATTGGGCAATGTTGATTTACAATATTGGACCAATGTTGGAAGAACAAATTGGTCTAATATTGGAGCAATATTGGATTTTTCATTAGATCAAATCTTTATCTCATATTAGTCCAATATTGGTCCCGTATTACTCCAACGTGGGCTAAAGATTGGATGTGCTTCGAATGCAATATTGGATTGTTCTTGGATGCAATGTTTATCCAGTGTTAGGGCAATGTCTGTCTTCCTTGCATGGATCCTGTACTGGCTGAATTTTAGATTGAGTAGATCCTGAAACAATCGGGTACACAATGTAGGAATTTTTACAGTATCACAGGTAAACCATGACACAACACATCATCGCTCAACTTTCATTCAATAACGAAAAAGGTCAAAAAGATATGTCAGGTTCGTTTGTTGTATTGATTTTCCATCTCCCTCTGCTGGCGTTTCCTTTTCTCTCGCTCCTGCTTTTGCCCCCCTTATCACTTGACCGCGTGACGAAATAGCAGTTAAGGCATCTAGCTGAACCAGGGTAGCATCAGGGTGCTTCTGCCCCACCGACTCTGTAAAACAGAAAGGGGAATGCGAAACCCTGTTTGGAACAAAACAGTGGAATATGTAATGGCATGTGTAGGAATAACAATTAAATATGATAATTCTCGTAACTGTCAGACCTGCCTGGCAACATCAGTATTACATACATGTATACTATTTTAGTCAGTAACTTACAATTTCTCAGAAAAAATTCTAAACTGTACTAATTTACCTAAGTACACGGATCTACAGAGAGAGAGAGAGAGAGAGAGAGAAAAAAACAAACATTTTTCCGGTTAATCACCCCCCCCCCCCACCCCCTAATAAAAAAATTTCCCCTAACTTTGACTAATAACAAATACAACAGTGCTTGTTATATAATAAACACCCAAAATCCAAACACGTGATTCTTTTCATCACAGAGCTGTTTGTTTAGCAGTAGTTTAATAAAATTGTTGACACACGCAAACAGGATATTTTCACCTACATGTACCATACACGGTGTGCAGCAAACGCTGAAGGTCCCGTAGCTTGCCTTTATTCTTGACTTTAATCAATGTATAGGTAAAAGAAAGTCTCGGGCAGATGTCTGATGAGCCTCTTCCATATTTTTGTGGCAATTTCCTTAAGGCTGGCGCTTACAATTTCCTCACGGCTGGTGCTCCCGATGGCTGAGAGGAACAGGACCTGCAATTATATTTTATTAACATCTTAAAGGAAACAGTCATACTCAACAGGAGCCCGGCTGGGGCCAAATATTTGCGCTGGCTTTTTCATCGTTGCCCCGTCTTTGATATCACCCTATGTGGTGGAAAAGGACGTTAAACCCCCAAACACCCACCCACACCCATACTCAACAGACCTGCAATTATATTTTATTAACATCTTAAAGGAAACAGTCATACTCAGCAATCATCCTTTTATCAGTGTGCACCTACGTTTGGTTCATTCTTATTTTTTTACAAAAATCCAAGGCAATGACCTTGATGACCCACTAAAGTATTCCTTTGTACCTTCACTTTAATCACTGTATCAAGTTTTGTAAGACATACTACTGAACTTAAGTCAGTAGCAAGTCTGCGAGATAAACTGGCCGCGGTTCTGTGGTAAGAAGTACAGATGATTACAGTCATGAAAGCCCAAATTTACTTACAGCCTTGGTTGCTTCTTTCTGCTTGCTCACCCAGCTGGGTGCTCAGCAGCTCCAGATCGTCCCTCGTTTCTACACAGTACTGCCGTGGTGGCAGAGCTGGAGGTGGTGCCTGGGCTGGGGCAGCAACATGGCCATCTCCAAGTTGTAGGGCTTTGAGGGCTTCCCCCACCCTCCCTACCCTGTTAGCGACGATGGTGACCCGACTGAGTATGTCATCAAGTCGGGTATGCACCCTCGCAAAAAAGGGTGATAGTTGCTCCACTAGTTTGTCTGAAAATAAAATAGAAAATTTGATTAAGCACCACTGTACATCTGTCTCGCAAACCTGTCATGTCCGGGATGATCATTTCAAAAGAGGAATGCAACTTATTTTGGATCATACACCAATACAGTCTGCAAATGGAAAAATGTCATTGGCCATTTTATAAGTGGTGTTTCTATGTTTCACCCTTGCATCTAAAGAATACTCTGATTAAAAACACGGAGAAACTCAGTGCTAACCATTCTTACTAAAGAGCTGATTGCAAAAAAAAAAAAAATTAAATGTGCTTTTAGAAGGGTTTGCAATTTCTTGCAAGAATTGGCAAAAGTTGTTTGTAACCACTTTTAGAAACAGGTAAGCCATCAATATTTATCTATAGTGAAATGACAGGGGTGTCTGGAAGACAGCCACAAAGAAAATCTCTTAAGTTGCATCATTTTGGACAAAAACTTGAAAATGCCACAGTGCAAGTATGATCCATTTTCAGTTGACTTTCATAGTACTACAGTATTACGAGGTGTTTTTAACAGAGTTCTTGCATATTTTGGGAGGTCAGGTTGAAAAATGCCAAGTATGACTAACAAAGCAGAAAATGCAGAAAGTTGTAGCCCACAAAAGTTCAATTGCTAAATTTGGGATCTTTCGTGTTTCTTCCTGCTGAACTGAAGTGTTCACCATCTCTGTCGCTGGAATTAACCTCTTCAGTTGATGAGTCTCTTGCTTCAACTTCATCTAAAAACTCCTAGATACCTATATCATCTTCCTTTTCGTCGACATCAAACGTTTCATCAATGTTATCATCTTGGTTAACCCCTTCTACTAACGGTGCCAATGGCGCCGCTCTCTGACACTGATATGGGTCAACCTTTGATCCTGCAGTTTCTACGCACAGTACATTTGTAGCGGGCAGTTCTATACTACAACTTTCAGATGAAGTATAACCAGGACAGTTGAAAGAACTGACATTTGGTCTTTTTGAATATCCTGTCTTTCGTGTGTAAAACCTGAACAAGTTTCTGAATCATGCCAAGTGGACATCGACAATCAGCAAGACTGACTAGCACACACCTCATCTCTAGCTGTTTTTCTGATTTTCCTCCTTTCTGACCAGTAGGATACCGACGACATTGTTTTCAGTGATTAAATGCAACTTTGCCTTAGATTTTCATACTGATAAATAAACAAAAATACCTGAAATCCAGGCTGATGATTACAACTGTTTGCCGCGGAGGTCTCACCAAATGCACGGTGCCAGAGTGGTTTCAAAATGGCGGCCTTGGTCTAAACACAAAAATCACTGCATGTGCATGCGAATGCGAAACACGTGCGTGGAATAACGCGCGAGGTCTAGGGGCTGGCAGGGGCAGCACGCGCGCGCTCAGCCAGCTCTATTGGAACCGCAATTCAGTGCGTGTGCAGGTGCAGCTTGCTTCAGCAAAGGCGATAGAGCACGCCGCGCGAAGCGGTGCAGTGCCAGTTCGGGGTACGCTACTCCTTGTACCTGGATTCCGAGGCAAAAGCAACATTGCTGCAGTATTGACCCAATAGACTGTGCTTTCTGTGAAACACACTATATCCGCTCCGCTATAGCAGATCTAGAATCTTAGGAGAGAGGGAGTAGCTGGGTGTTTGGGGGTTTAACGTCCTTTTCCACCACATACGGGTGATATCAAAGATGGGACAACGAAGAAAAAAAAAAACCCAAAAACCCCCCAAAAAACAGCACAAATGTTTGGCTCCAGCAGGGATACAAACTCACGACCAGATCATTAGAAGTCCAAAGCTCTACCATTCCGCTACCCTGGCTCTGGTAGGAGAGAGGGAGAGAGAAAGATATATGACGTCAAATCCGTGAACTAAACATTTTTCCTATAACTAACTTTTTTTTCTCGATCCTATCCATGTCCCCGTCGTGTACCCGGCAGTCATTCTATGTATGACTCCCAACTTGTAACATCTTTCTACGTACTGCTGACGACTGACACCATCTTGTGTCATACATCATGACATTGAAGGATGCATTCCCCTACACTACTGTGGCCGTTTCATATCTGAAAGTCAGATAAATTTTCGCGTTTGCTACCGCGCTCATCAGCCATTTCACCAAAATCCAGTATCTGCTCCTTTAAACCAAATTTTCCACTACTCCAACAGCTACACCATACTGCTGTTATATACCATTAGATTCAGCATGTAAATCTCGTTGTACATCGCTAGATAGGTAAGCGGCTCAACGGCTCGTTTTCCTATAATATACTTTTTTTCCCCGATCCTGCCAATATCCCCGCCGTCGTGCGCCCTGCAGTCAGTCTGTGTATTTGCCGACTCCCAACTTCTAACCTCTTTCTAAGTACCTCTGACGGCTGACACCACCTTGCGTCTTGCATCATGACATTAAGGCTGCGAGTATAGTGCATCCGTGTCGTACACGGCCGCACGGTAACTAGAGTGCTCGGACCCAGGCAATCCTTTCGTGGGCTTATACTAGAGGCGACAGAAACAGAGTATACTGCACCCGACCCGACCCGTACAATCAGACCCCGTGTTTCCGACGTTTGCGCGAACCGCACGTTTCACGGCATCACGGGTGAAGGGGCAGAACTCTTTTTAAACTTTTTGCTGGAGTTCCCCGACTTCCCAACATGGATGACGAAATACTTGTGACGGACAAACTCAAAGTGCAATTCCAGTCCCAAATATTTGTTTGAGAATGGACAGTCTCTGGTTACGCGGCTTTCTGCTTCATGCGGCGAAACACTATTTAGCCTGAGGTAGAATGCTTCGTAAAAATAATATGCAAGGAGAAAGGTACACCTTTGGCGGTTAACATATTCGACGAAAAGCTAATTGAAGCAGTGAGAGCGCGAGAATTCAGTTTATTTACACAAAGAGTGACAAGAACCACTCGAACAGAGATATGCTGTGCTTTGCTTGGGAGAACATCGCACCATGTTGTGTGTTGCAGCAGGCTTACGCACAGGTCACTATACTCAATTTCAAGACCCGTGCAGCCGTGTACGACACGGATGCACTATACTTGCAGCCTAAGCATGCATTTTTCTACACTACTACGACCGTTTCATGCCGACTGAATGCCATCAGATCATCATCAGACTAAATTCTCCCGTTTTTTTCCCCGAATCCAGTATCTACTCCTGTAAACCTTATTTTCCACAACTCCGACGGTTACACTGTACTGGTGTTATATACCATTAGATTCAACATGCAATTCTCGTTGTGCATCACTAGATGTCTAAACGGCTCAACGATCAGTGTTCCTATAACAAACGTTTTGTTGGGTTTTTTCTTTTCTTTTTTCCCCGATCCTACCCATATCCCCACCGTTGTGTATTTGCCGACTCCCAACTTCTAACATCTTTCCGACGACTGACACAATTTTGTGTCATACACCATGCATTCCCCTACAATGTTATGACCGTTTGATGCCGGCTGAAAGCCATCAGATAAATCTTCGCGTTTGCTACGGCACTGACCAGCCACTTCACAGAATCCATTACTTCTTCCTTTAATTTTTAACCATATTTTCCACTACTCCGACGGCTACACCATACTGTTGTTATAATTATACCATTAGATTCGGCATGCAAATCTCGTTGTGCATCACTAGATAGCTAAGCGGCTCAACGGCACGTTTTCCTATGATATACCCCCCCCCCCCCCCCCGATTCTACCAATATGCCCGTCGTGGAGCGCCCGGCAGTCAGTCTGTGTATTTGCCGACTCCCAACTTCTAATCTCTTTCTGAGTACCTCTGACGACTGACAACACATTTGTGTCATACATCAGGACATTCAGCATGCATTTCTCTACACTACACTACTATGACAGTTTCATACCGACTGAAAGCAATCAGAGGGCCATGAGATTCTCCCGTTTTTTACAGCACTCATCAACCATTTCACCGAATGCAGGGTCTGTCCCTTTCAAACACATTTTCCACTACTCCGACGGCTACACCATACTGATGTTATATAACATCAGATACAGCATGCACTTTTCGTTGTTCATCACTAGTTGGCTAAGGGGCTGAACTGCCCGTATTCCGATGATAACTCAAGTTTTCCCCGATCCTTTTCATCTCACTTTCCGCGCCTCCGCCGCCGTATGCAGGGCAGCCGATGTACCTGCTGACTCCTAACTTGTAACCTCTTCCTACATATTTCTGACCATTGACAGCATCTTGTATCAAACACCATGACATTCAGCATGCATTCCCCTACACTACTATGACCATTTCATGCCGGCAGAGAACTTTTCGCGTTTCCTACCGCACTGATCCACCATTTCACCTCATCAGTCCAGCATCTGCTCCTTTAAACCTTATTTTCCACTACTCCGACGGCTACACCATACCGTTATTATGCACCATTAGATTCCGCATGCAATGCTCCTTGTGCATCACTAGATGGGTAAGCGGATCAACGACTAGTTTTCCTATAACAAACATGTTTTTTCCCGATCCAACCTATAAATATCCCCACCATCGTTGGCCCGACAGTAAGTCTCTGTATTTGCCGACTCCCATCTTGTAAACTCTTTCTACATACCTCTGACGACTGACAACATCTTGTGCCATACACCATGACATTCAACGTGCATTCCCCTGCATTACTATGACGGTTCCATTCCGGCTGGAAGCCATCAGATAAATTTTCGCGTTTGCTACCGCGCTGATCAGCCATTTCACCAAATCCAGTATCTGCTCCTTTAAACCATATTTTCCACTACTCCGACGGCTACACCATACTGCTGTTATATACCATTAGATTCAGCATGTAAATCTCATTGTGAATTGATAGATAGCTACGCGGCTCAACGGCACGTTTTCCTATTCTACTTTTTTCTCCATTCTGCCATTATCCCGGACGTCGTGCGCCCTGCAGTCAGTCTGTGTATTAACTATTTGCCGACTCTCAACTTCTAACTTCTTACTAAGTACCTCTGACGGCTGAAACCACCTTGTGTCTTACATCATAAGGCATTCCCCTACACTACCGCTGCCGTTTCATGCCGGCTGAAATCATTCAGATCATCATCAGACAAACTGATTCTCCCGTTTTCTACCGCACCTGTCAGCCATTTCCCGGAATCCAGTTTCTGCTCCTTTAAACTTTATTTTCCACTACTCCGACGGTTACACTGTACTGGTGTTATATACCATAAGATTCAGCATGTAATTCTCGTTGTGCATCAGTAGGTGTCTCCGCGGCTTAACCACCAGTTTTCCTATAACAAACGTTTTTGTGGTTTGCTTTGTCCCCCCCCCCCCCCCCCCGATCCTACCCATATCCCCGCCGTTGTGTATTTGACTCCCAACTTCTAACCTCTTTCTACATATTTTTGACGACAGACACTATCTTGTGTCACACACCATGACATTCAGCATGCATTCCCCTACACCTCTATGACCGGATTCAGAATGCATTTCTCTACACCACTATGACCGTTTCATACCGACTGAAAGACATCAGAGGCCCATTAGACATTTATTTGTCCACTACAGATATAACACTGTGACTGAAACTTGCCGAAAAACGCGAAACACTGAAACAAAGGCCAGCAATCATACACTCGTACAGCAAGGCCGGAAAACCGTCCAGAGACCACGTGTTCAACCAGATCAAAGGAACCTAATCGGTAAAATAAACCTTTGTCTGGAAAAGAAGACTGACAAAACTAGCAATACAAAATACGAGAGTGAATTCAAAATAAAAACTTACTTATTAGCTGGCCGGTGTCCGCCTAGGGATTTGAGTTCATGCTGGCTAGTCGGAGTAGACACAATACGGTCACACGTGGCATGCAGCAATGTGAGGTTCGAACGGGAAGAGTCGCGCGCCGGCGTGTCGCGCTTAAGCTGGTCCCACACGTTGTTAAAAGTCGCCCTATCCCTGTCCTGTCGACTGAAAGCCATCAGAAAAATTTTCGCGTTTCTACGGCACTGATCAGCCATTTCACAGAATCCAGTACTTCTTCCTTTAAACCTTATTTTCCACTACTCCGGCGGCTACACCATACTGTTGTTATATACCAGTAGAATCGACATGCAAATTACGTTGTGCTTCACTAGATAGTTAGCGGTTCAACGGCACGTTTTCCTATGCTATTCTTTTTTCCCGTTTCTACCAATATCCCCACCGTCGTACCGTGCGCCCGGCAGTCAGTCTATGTTTTTGCCGACTCTGAAATTCTACCTTTTTCTAAGTACCTCTGACCGTGCGGCTGACACCCCGCTGTGTGATCCATCATGACATTCAGAATGCATTCCTCTACACCACTATGACCGCTTCATACCGACTGAAAGACATCAGAGGCCCATTAGACATTTATTTGTCCACTACAGACATATAACACTGTGACTGAAACTTGCCGATAAACGCGAAACACTGAAACAAAGGCCAGCAGCCATACACTCGTACAGCAAGGCCGGCAAACCGTCCACGTGGCTGGTCAGACAGCGACCACGTGTTCAACCAGAACAAAGGAACCTAATCGGTAGAATAAACCTTTGTCTGGAGAAGAGACAGAGGCCACGTGTTCAACCAGAACAAAGGAACCTAATCGGTAGAATAAACCTTTGTCTGGAAAAGAAGACTGACAAAACTAGCAATACAAAATACGAGAGTGAATCAGAGGCCCATTAGACGTTTCTTTGTCCACTACAGACATATAACACTGTGACTGAAACTTGCCGAAAAACGCGAAACACTGAAACAAAGGCCAGCAATCATACACTCGTACAGCAAGGCCGGCAAACCGTCCACGTGGCTGGTCAGACAGAGGCCACGTGTTCAACCAGAACAAAGGAACCTAATCGGTAAAATAAACCTTTGTCTGGAAAAGAAGACAAAACTAGCAATACAAAATACGAGAGTGAATTCAAAATATAAAAAAAAACTTACTTATAAGCTGGCCGGTGTCCGCCTAGGGATTTCAGTCCATGCTGGCTAGTCGGAGTAGACACAATACGGTCACACGTGGCATGCAGCAATGTGAGGTTCGAACGGGAAGAGTCGCGCTCCCGCGTTTCTCTCGCGGCTGCGTTCCCGTGCATATGCGGAAGTCGCTCCGGCTGCCTCGTTCGGAAACGGCCAATTAGAACAAGGCGATTTCAAAATGGCGGCGGAACCACGAACGAGGCCTTCGGTCGGCGCCGCCATCTTTGTTTACATAGAAACTGACCACGTGACCTGCTCCTGGCGAACAAGCGGCGGGCAAGTAGGGGACTGTCCGCAGGGATGGATATAGACTAGCGGATGACTATCGGGGCGGATTAACGGCCGATAGTTGATAGGATAGTGCGAAAATTATGCACGTGTAAGGCAGCCTTTATTTAGTTGGGCCACGGCGCCCTCTCGGTACGGGAAGGCAACTACTGTATGTTTACACACTAAGCCTGACCGGGGCTATCTCTCGTCTGCTATAGCCGAGGGTAGAGATGGTATAAACCACTCGGCTACAGATCACTAGATGGCGAAGCGGCTCAACGACCAGTTTACCTATAACAAACCCCCGATCCTACCCATATCCACGCCGTTGTGCACCTCGCAATCAGTACTTTCCGACTCACAACTTGTAACCTCTTTCTGCATACTTCTGACGGCTGACGCCATCTTGTGTCGCGCACCATGACTTTCAGCATGCATTCCCCTACATTACTATGACCGTTTCATGCCGGCTGAAAGTCATCACCGTTTGCTACCTCACTGATAAGCCGTTTCACGGAATCAGTATCTGCTCCTTTAAACATTATTTTCCACTACTCCGTCGGTACTCCATACTGTTGTTATATACCTTTAGATTCAGCATGCAAATTACGTTGTGCATCACTAGATAGTTAAGCGGCTCAACGGCACGTTTTCCTATGATTTCTTTCCCGATTCTATCAATATTCCCGCCGCCGTGCGCCCGGCAGCCAGTCTGTGTATTTGCCGACTCCCAACTTCTAACCTCTTTCTAACTGCCTCTGTCGGCTGACCACTTTGTGCCATTCATCGTGACATTCAGCATGCATTTCTCTACACTACTGCGGCCGTTCCATGCCGGCTTAAAGCCATCAGATAAATTTTCGCGTTTGCTACTTCCCTTATCACCCATTTCACCAAATCCAGTAGCTGTTCCTTTAAACCTTATTTTCCACTACTCTCCACTACACTACAATCCACAAGTGGCATCATTCTGAAGCAGACGAGTGGGTGGGGTGTGGGTGTTTGGGGGTTTAACGTCCTTTTCCACCACACACTGGTTATATCAAAGACGGAGCAACGATGAATAAGCCAGCACAAACTTTTCCCTAGGGTTTCAACTGCACACATTTTCCATTGAGTCGCAGATCTACTGGGTTTTATGTCAGCTGGCGGGAAGAGGCGTTTCAACCTCTCCACTTCAGGTTACGCTGATATCTAAATTCCGTCCAAAAAATAAAAATAAAAGTGCAGTATTTAGGCAGACATAAAAGTCTGTGCTTGAAAAAGTTTCCAGTTTTACGCGCAAGTTGGCTATTTCGAAACAAATTCTTCTCTGACTTGGGTGTAGCGGCATTCATTGTGGTCGTTATGGGGTGAAGTGGTGATCAATTTCACGGACACAGTTTCGAACACTGGACTATTCAAAATAGCTGAGCATGATTTTTTTTTTCTTGAGACAGCGCGTAACGTTTGAAATATTAAAAGCGTATCCATAGTCTTTGTAAAGTTCGTTTTCTCCACAGTTCGTAATAAAGGCAATTGTTATGTTTGTTTGTATAATGTTTTGTTTGTTTGTTTGTTTGTGTGTTTCTTTTTGGTGTTTTTATAATTTTCTTTGTTGTAGTTTTGGGGTGTGTTTTTAGTTTTGTTTGTTTTGGGGTTGTTTTTTTTTTTTTTTTTTTGTTGGTTGATGTTTTGTTGTTGTTTGCGGTGGGGGGGGGGGGGGCATTGTGTCTTCCTGGAGGGCAGATGTTTATTAACCAATGGAAAATAGGAGAATGGGATATAATAACTGGGTATTGTTCAGGAGCTTTACGTAATTTCTTGAATTCGCCCAAGGCACTGAAAACAAAATTTAATCCTCACATTAAACACACACACACACACATTCTGTCGCGCACACTTGACATAAATCACAACCACGTGTTGACATTTTCGGCTCAACGCTTAAGTTTCTAAATTCAGAATTGCATATTTCAAATATTGGGGGCTAGATATTTCCATAACTAAATCAACGCACACCAATAAGCTCAGTCCCGTGTCTACTGTGCCTTGGCTATGGGGCACGCGTGGATAATGGGATTATAGGAGACATTGTAATAATTCTGCTGCAAGCGCCAATAGACGATAGGGAGCCTATTTGATTAGATGTATCTTTGATCTGTTACACAAACAGATTCAGTTTTACAAAGTAAACAGTTCATTGGTACAATGGAACCGCTCAAAACAGTTCAAGAACGGGAGGGAACTGCCTGAAAACTTGTTGTTTTCTTCCTAAAATTGTGTATTAACGTTCCTCCACAAGAGTGGTGGGGGACAACCTAAAAAAATGCATTGAACCACGTGAAGGCAACGCTCCCGTTGCTGAAGTCGGAGTCGAATCGGTCCAAATGGTGAGGATGTTCGAGGAAGAGTTCATCTGAAATGATGAATATGCGTCTGTGGTAGTCATGTATTGAAATGAGAAAAGAAAAATATGGTTAGTAAGGACATCATGTGAAACATAGGCACGTGTCCACCCACTAATGCCTTAAGGGCTGGGAGGCGGGTGTTTGCTGATTAACTAATTATAGACTATTGATCCATGGCGTGGCGCAGCTATTCAGGGCCAAGGCAAGTCTTCACACCTTTCGAGACTGGTGCCGATAGAAATGGGTCAGGGATTCTTTACCTTAGTTACTTTTTTTGATTAGCTGATAATCGAGCTAAACCGGGTACGTTTTAATTACCAGAGAGAGAGAAAGAGAGAGCACCCAGTATCCATTTCTTTTTGTTGTGACTGGGCCCGCTTGGTAAAAACTAATCAGGTCTACGTGATATATGCCCGCTGACGCCGCCAGCGTGTCCCGTCTTCGGGGTGTCTGCTGCGGGGTATTGGACGTTTCACACCACTGCGATACATGACCGCGAGCGGCGTCCGTGGCGAAGTGTTCTCAGAAGTATTAATCCACAAAGAGTTATTTTTTGGGTTTTTTTGTTTTGTTTTTTTTTTTTTGTTAAACAAGAAGCGCCAAAGTTGTCACGCACCAAACAGTTAAGGAAAGAATTTAATTAAAGATTCGTAGCTATGAAGGTAACGACTTAAGGGTATTTAAACAAACAGTGCGATACACATCAAGAAAGTGGAGAAAACTCAGATGCGAGGTGAGGTTTTGTGTACAATGTTTGCTTCTTTGGTCAGTTACCACCTCAGCACCCCCCCCCCCCCCCGCCAAGTTACCAGAACCTTGATACCAAGGTGTTTCAGAGAGATATATATATATTTGTTTAGTCCATGCTTTCAACGGTCACAGCTGCTCGTACGCCATGGCGCCTAAACTGTTTAAGAAGGAATTTTTTCCTTCCATTCTTCCCTTCCTTTGTTGTTGTTGTTTCGTCCGTCTTTCATCGTTTGCCAAATTCTTTTTAATTATTTGCATGTTTACGATGCGCATTTCATAATAATAAATCGTACAAGCTGTGCCGTCAGACGCTTATCATTTTGTGGTTAACGTGTGCATGCACATGTTTATTATCAGCGAAAAAATCATTGCAGGACGGAAATTTATATAACACTCAATGAGCATAAACAAGCTGAGCTACTAGTATACTAGTATCGATCAGGTGAAACACAGTGTAACCGTATTGCAACGGCAGACGAAATTAATCCTAAAATCTAATTAATCAATAAGAGAAGAGAGAGAGAGAGATTAAATGGAAACTGCACAGACGACGGTTCACAATAAAAAAAAAAAATTAACAGTGTTGGGTTGGTGTGCGGAACAGAACTAAGAACATTTCCTTTTTAATTTTTTCCATGATTTTAATGGTTCATCTCTTCCTCGCACGACTTCGAACATTCTCACGTGCGTAACACTATTGACCGACCCTCCTTGCATTTAGAACGTGGTCCTCATGTTCCACGCGACAAGGTGTCAAGCTGGCTACTCGGCGGGCTTGATCATTGGGTACGTGCGGATAATGAATGGGAGTATAGCTGAGGAGAGTGCCTTCTCTCTCGTTTCTCTCTCTCTCTCTCTCTCTGTGGCGGTCGTCAGTAGCGGATTGCTTGATCGGTGTGATTGTTCACGCTTAATTATAAACAGTGTCGTTGTCTGCTGTCACACCATCTTCCCCCCCACCCCAACCCTGCTTGCTGTATAGTTTTAACACACCGTAGTATCGCTCAGGGTGAAACAAACACAGTGTTACCGTATTGCAACGGCAGACGAAATTAATCCTAAAATCTCATTTATCAATAAGAGAGAGAGAGAGAGAGAGAGAGAGAAAAGATATTAAATGGAAACTGTAACTGCACAGACAGCGGTTCACCATTTAAAAAAAAAATTAACAGTATTGGGTTGGTGTGTGGAACAGAACTAAGAATATTTTATTCCCCCCCCCCCCCCCCCCCGATGTAAATGGTTCATCTTTTCCTCGCACGACTGCGAACATTCTCACGTGCGTAACACTATTGACCGACCCTCCTTGCATTTAGAACGTGGTCCTCATGTTCCACGCGACAAGGTGTCAAGCTGGCTACTCGGCCTTGATCATGGGGCACCTGGGAGTATAGGCGGCCTAGTGGTTAGAAGAGTGCTCTCGTTCTCTCTCTCTCTGCTTTCACCGTGCTTTACCAGAGAGAGAGAGAGCACCCAGCGTATACACTGGGCCCGATCAGATCAAAAGCACTGCTAAAAAGGGGCGGAGCATCAATTCCTGTGCCACCGTGCTTGGGTCGGCTGTAACGAAGGGACTTGGCGGCTGTCAGACGATGAGATCAAAAGGAAATGGGCGGAGCTGTAAGAGGCGAAGGGATTTGGCGGCTGTCAGACGATGAGATCAAAAGGAAATGGGCGGAGCTCCAAGTCCCCTGCTACCAGCCAAGTGAGACGAGAGAGCAAAGCCGCGGCGACTACCCGACAACAATTAAGCGGGTGCCCCTTCTTGGCGGGACGAGCCAGCCATACTGGAAACCAGTTAACTGTTTTAGCGGCTCCAACGCATAAGAGACGGAGGAGACCAAATAACCGGCTAAATACAATAATTATGTTCAGTTTAAACCGGGCAATGCCTTTTGCTGGGAACCCAGTAAAGATTTGACATGTTTTATATTTACTATTTAGCTGTTATTTCACATCAAGCTGTTGTATACCGGACGAGTATTTTGATTCAAGATGCAAATCAACCCTGGATATTAAAAAAGGGTCGGAATACCAACAGCTTGATGGGGTGTAAATGCTTTTATAATATAATCCTTTTCGGGGGCCACTTTATGGAATATTTTGAACGTTTATCGTACTAAAAACTGACAGCCGTGACCGGCTGCACATAGCAGACGAAGGAGTTTGTACGCCGGGAGATCACGGAGCCGACAGAATAAGGTGCGTCTTTTTATGCAAGCAGCAATGTCAATTCACTCAAGAAATGAAGACACATACAAGGGTGGGTGGGTGGGTGTTTTGGGGTTTAACGTCCTTTTCCATCACATACGGGTGATAACAAAGACCGGGCAACAATGAAAAAGCCAGCACAAATAATTATTAGAAGTTCAACGCTCTACCATTCGGCCACCACGGCTCCCCGAAGAAGACACAAACATGCTAACGCTTTGAAGGAGATGCAAGTTTGCAAGGTAAATTCGAAACCGACCAAGCACAGCTAAGTCTGTTCACACCAGCATGGTGTCTCGTGTAGTCGCGCAACATGAAGCTTCCCGAGTGTTTATTCTAATCTTCTTAACTTCTAGTACGTGTGCACTGACTGAAGTGCCCACACACCAGCTGCTACATTTTATAATGAATCAGACGATTCAAGAAGCTTCTGCTGGACCGGAGATCTAGACAAGGAATACGCTATGACTGGAGAAAGATTAGATGACAAGATGCATTTTTTTTTCGTAAAGAAACAGTGGTGTTTTTTGGGTTTTTTTTTTCCTTCGTGACAAAAACAATTTTTTTCACGACAAAACAGTTGTTTCGCGAAAAAGGAAAAATTGTCGCAAAAACGTCATTTTTTTCCGCGAAAAACGGCGATTGTCTATTTCGCAAAATATTTGAATTTTTCGTGAAAAAAATTCTTGAGGAAAAACTGACTTTTTTCGCGAAAAAAAAATCTTTCGTTCCGACTTTTTCTCGGAAAACTTTTTTTTCCCGCAAAAACAAACAACAAACCAACAAAAACAGTTTTTCCCTTCACGACAAGTGCACGAACTGTGGTCAGTATCCATTTTACAATTAACTTAGTGCAAAAAAGCAAGCAAACAAACAAAAAACCCCAACAACTGACGGCTCTTGATGCTTCCGTTTTTGTGGTGATTCAACAGGCATGACAATTGTGATAAACATGTTTACATGACATCAAAGTGAATGACAACTGTTCCGTTTGAAGTTCGTTGAAACTGCATAGTTACAACTTTATTTGACTCAAAGCTATGAAAGAAAGCCAAATGTGGAAAATGTTTTCAAAAATGTTTGGAAGAAGATTTTGCAGGGAAAAATATGGACTAGCACTGGTGAATGTGAAATGCTTTTGAAACGGAACATTTCCTGAATCAGCCCTCAGTTAGCGCCTTTAATTCTTGGATGGTGAAGAAAATAGTCCATAGAAACGACTGCAGCACTAACTGATTTCTTTGTTTTTGTTGTGAGTGCTGCTCGTGCACACACGAGATACTCAGGACCAAAAGGTGTCCTCTGTTCTAACTGTTTTGCGATACGTGGGGGAGAGGATGTGAAACTCCGATTTTCCAAGATTTATTTCCGTCCGTGTCAGGGGTCGACCTCAATACCCGTGAACAGCCACTAAGTCTGATCGCTGTGTGAGGTTTTATCGCGCACAGACAGACAGTAGCTGTTGTTTTATAATAATAGAGATAGACGAGAAGGACAGGGAGGAAGATGAAGAGAAAGAAGAGGGAGAGAGACAGAAAGGGCTGGTTTGGCTGGCGCACCTGACCAAATATTCGCAGGATTGTAAATACTTTACTGATTATTTTTTTACCCATGCGGTGGTAGCCAATGTTTCAACGCTGGATATAGGCCTACCGCGGTTTTCCCCCCAGCGGCTCCCAAGACCCCCAATCGAAATTTAGGGTTTTCGGTGATTCAACACCAATGACAGACAGGAATACATAAGTGCGAGTTTGGATGCAAGCATTTTTGTGATTGGCTGATTGCTTGTTGTGTTTGACCTTGCTTTGTTTGCTTTATATACACCCACAGATTTTAACATGTATGCGAATGGTAGCGATGATCCTAAATGTAAAACATTTGCATTTCTTTTTGTTTTATTCACACGGGATAAAGGTCTGCACCGGATTCAGCTTCATTTAGTGGGATACCGACACGCAATGAATGTCTGCATCGGAATCAGCTTCATTTAATCGGGTATCAACACGGAGTGAATGTCTGCACGGGATTCAGCTTCATCCAGTGGGATACCGACACGGGATAAAGGTCTGCACCGAATTCAGTTTCATTTAGTGGGATACCGACACGGGATAAAGGTGTCCACCAGATTCAGCTTCATTTAGTGGGATTCGAACACGAAGCGAATGTCTGCGCCGGATACAGCTTCATTTAGTGGGATACTGACACGAAATAAAGGTCTGCGCCTGATTCAGCTTCATTTAGTGGGAATCGAACACGGAGCGAATGTCTGCGCCGGATTCAGCTTCATTTAGTGGGATGCCGACACGGAGTGAATGTCTGCGCCGGATTCAGCTTCATTTAGTGGGATACCGACACGGGATAAAGGTCTGCACCGGATTCAGCATAATTTACTGGGTATCAACACGCAATGAATGTCTGCATCGGAAACAGCTTCATTTAGTCGGGTATTACACGCAATGAATGTCTGCATCGAAATCAGCTTCATTTCGTCGGCTGTTAACACGTTCTCTAGTGCCATGTTCAGTCAAAAATAAAGCGCTTAAGCCCAGACGCGCATTCCCGGTAAAAGCCTTGTCAGCTGATCAAGTTCAGCATCATCAAGGCACGTGTCAGTGTCGTCAGTGTCTACGTTACATCCGATCCCATTTAGTAAAGCTTATTTTTGGTGATAATATTTATTCCGGCCGCGTGAACACGTATTTAGGACAGGAAAAAAATGCCAGCATTGAAAATAGATTTAGTTTTACGTGTATTAACACGGAATCAATGTCTGTATCGGAATCAGCTTCATTTAGTCGGGTATCAACACGCAATGAATGTCTGCATCGGAATCAGCTTCATTTAGTCGGGTATCAACACGCAATGGATGTCTGCATCGGAATCGGCTTCATTTAGTCGGGTATCAACACGCAATGGATGTCTGCACCGGAATCAGCTTCATTTAGTCGGGTATCAACACGCAATGAATGTCTGCATCGGAATCGGCTTCATTTATTCGGGTATCAACACGCAATGAATGTCTGCATCGGAATCGGCTTCATTTAGTCGGGTATCAACACGCAATGGATGTCGGCATCGGAATCAGCTTCATTTAGTCGGGTATCAACACGGAGTGAATGTGTGCACCGGATTCAGCTTCATTTGGTGGTATACCGACACGGGATAAAGGTCTGCACCGGATTCAGCTTCATTTAGTGGAATACCGACACGGGATGAAGGTCTGCACCGGATTCCGCTTCATTTACTGGGATTCGAACACGGAGCGAATGTCTGCGCCGGATTCAGCTTCATTTAGCGGGATACGAACGCGGAGTGAATGTCTGCGCCGGATTCAGCTTCATTTAGTGGGATACCGACACGGGATAAAGGTCTGCACCGGATTCAGCTTCATTTAGTGGGATACCGACACGGGATAAAGGTCTGCACTGGATTCAGCTTCATTTACTGGGTATCAACACGCAATGAATGTTTGCATCGGAATCAGCTTCATTTAGTCGGGTATTAAGACGCATTGAATGTCTGCATCGGAATCGGTATCATTTCGTCGGCTGTTAACACGCAATGAATGTCTGCATCGGAATCAGCTTCATTTCGTCGGCTGTTAACACGCAATGAATGTCTGCTTCGGAATCAGCTTCATTTAGTCAGGTATCAACACGCAATGAAATTCTTAAAACCGGTCCAAACATTCGAGAGGGCACACATTTCTTGTACGCATGATTTGTCGTATTGCATTACTTACGGTACGGGAAATGCTGTGTGTGCGTGAATACGGCTCACCCTTGGGATACGAACACGGAGTGAATGTCTGCGCCGGATTCAGCTTCATTTAGTGGGATACCGACACGCAATAAATGTCTGCATCGGAATCAGCTTCATTTAGTCGGGTATCAACACGCAATGAATGTCTACATCGGAATCGGCTTCATTTAGTGGGGTATCAACACGCAATGAATGTCTGCATCGGAATCGGCTTCATTTAGTTGGGTATCAACACGGACTGAATGTCTGCACGGGATTCAGCTTCATTTAGTGGGATACCGACACGGGATAAAGGTCTGCACCGGATTCAGCATAATTTACTGGGTATCAACACGCAATGGATGTCGGCATCGGAATCAGCTTCATTTAGTCTGGTATCAACACGCAATGAATGTTTGCATCGGAATCAGCTTCATTTAGTCGGGTATCAACACGGAGTGAATGTGTGCACCGGATTCAGCTTCATTTAGTGGAATACCGACACGGGATGAAGGTCTGCACCAGATACAGCCTCATTTAGTGGGATACGAACACGGAGTCAATGTCTGCGCCGGATTCAGCTTCATTTAGTGGGATACCGACACGGGATAAAGGTCTGCACCGGATTCAGCTTCATTTAATCGGGTATCAACACGCAATGAATGTCTGCATCGAAATCAGCTTCATTTAGTCGGGTATCACCACGCAATGAATGTCTACATCGGAATCGGCTTCATTTAGTGGGGTATCAACACGCAATGAATGTCTGCATCGGAATCGGCTTCATTTAGTTGGGTATCAACACGGACTGAATGTCTGCACGGGATTCAGCTTCATTTAGTGGGATACCGACACGGGATAAAGGTCTGCACCGGATTCAGCATAATTTACTGGGTATCAACACGCAATGGATGTCGGCATCGGAATCAGCTTCATTTAGTCTGGTATCAACACGCAATGAATGTTTGCATCGGAATCAGCTTCATTTAGTCGGGTATCAACATGGAGTGAATGTCTGCACCGGATTCAGCTTCATTTAGTGGAATACCGACACGGGATGAAGGTCTGCACCAGATACAGCCTCATTTAGTGGGATACGAACACGGAGTCAATGTCTGCGCCGGATTCAGCTTCATTTAGTGGGATACCGACACGGGATAAAGGTCTGCACTGGATTCAGCTTCATTTACTGGGTATCAACACGCAATGAATGTTTGCATCGGAATCAGCTTCATTTCGTCTGCTGTTAAGACGCAATGAATGTCTGCATCGGAATCAGCTTCATTTCGTCGGCTGTTAACACGCAATGACTGTCAACATCGGAATCAGCTTCATTTCGTCTGCTGTTAACACGCAATGAATGTCTGCATCGGAATCAGCTTCATTTCGTCGGCTGTTAACACGCAATGACTGTCAACATCGGAATCAGCTTCATTTCGTCGGCTGTTAACACGCAATGAATGTCTGCATCGGAATCAGCTTCATTTAGTCAGGTATCAACAAGCGATTGAAATTCTTAAAACCGGTCCAAACATTCGAGAGGGCACACATTACTTGTATTCATGATTTGTCGCATTGCATTACTCACGGTACGGGAAATGCCGTGTGTGCGTGAATACGGCTCACCCGTTCTCTAGTGTCATGTTCAGTCAAATATAAAGCGCTCAATCCCAGACGCGCATTCCCGGTAAAAGCCTTGTCAACTGGTCAAGTTCAGTATTATCAAGGCACGTATTCAGTGAGTGTCTACGTTACATCCGATCCCATTTAGTGAAGCTTATTTTTTGGTGATAATATTTATTCCGGCCGTGTGGACACTTATTTAGGACAGGAAAAAAAAAATGCCAGCATTGAAAATAGATTTAGTTTTACGTGTATTAACACGGAATAAATGTCAGTCTGCATCGGCCTCGGAATCAGTTTCATTTAGTCGGGTTTCAATACGCAGTGAATGTCTGCGTCGGCGGAATCAGCTTCGTTTAGACGGATATCGCCGGACACGCTATAAATGTCTGCCGGCTTCGGAATCACCTTCATTTAATCGGGTATCAACACGCAATGAATGTCTGCATCGGAATCGGCTTCATTTAGTCAGGTATCAACACGCAGTGGATGTCGGCATCGGAATCAGCTTCATTTAGTCTGGTATCAACACGCAATGAATGTTTGCATCGGAATCAGCTTCATTTAGTCGGGTATTAACACGCAATGAATATCTGCATCGGAATCACCTTCATTTAATCGGGTATTAACACGCAATGAATGTCTGCATCGGAATCAGCTTCATTTAGTGGGATGCCGACACGGGATAAAGGTCTGCACCGGATTCAGCTTCATTTATTGGGATACCGACACGCAATGAATGTCTGCATCGGAATCAGCTTCATTTAGTCGGGTATCAACACGCAATGAATGTCTGCATCGGAATCGGCTTCATCTAGTCGGGTATCAACACGCAATGAATGTCTGCATCGGAATCGGCTTCATTTAGTCGGGTATCAACACGCAATGAATGTCTGCATCGGATTCAGCTTCATTTAGTCGGGTATCACCACGCAATGGATGTCTACATCGGAATCTGCTTCATTTAGTCGGGTATCAATACGCAACAATGAATGTTTGCATCGGAATCAGTTTCATTTAGTCGGGTATAAACACGGAGTGAATGTCTGCACCGGATTCAGCTTCATTTAGTTGGATACCGACACGGGATAAAGGTCTGCACCGGATACAGCTTCATTAGTGGGATTCGAACACGGAGCGAATGTCTGCGCCAGATTCAGCTTCAGCATTTAGTTGGATACTGATACGGGATAAAGGTCTGCACCGGATTCAGCTTCATTTAGTGGGATTCGAACACGGAGCGAATGTCTGCACCGGATTTAGCTTCATTTAGTTGGATACCGACACGGGATAAAGGTCTGCACCGGATTCAGCTTCATTAGTGGGATTCGAACACGGAGCGAATGTCTGCGCCAGATTCAGCTTCAGCATTTAGTTGGATACCGATACCGGATAAAGGTCTGCACCGGATTCAGCTTCATTTAGTGGGATTCGAACACGGAGCGAATGTCTGCACCGGATTCAGCTTCAATGAGTGGGATACCGACACGGGATAAAAGTCTGCACCGGATTCAGCTTCATTTAGTGGGATACGAACGCGGAGTGAATGTCTGCGCCGGATTGAGCTTCATTTAGTGGGATACGAACACGTAGTGAATGTCTGCGCCGGATTCAGCTTCATTTAGTGGGATACGACCACGGAGTGAATGTCTGCGCCGGATTCAGCTTCATTTAGTGGGATACGACCACGGAGTGAATGTCTGCGCCGGATTCAGCTTCATTAAGTGGGGTACCGACACGGGATAAAGGTCTGCACCGGATTCAGCTTCATTTAGTGGGATTCGAACACGGAGCGAATGTCTGCACCGGATTCAGCTTCATTTACTGGGTATCAACACGCAATGATGTCTGCATCGGAATCAGTCTCATTTAGTCGGGTATCAACACGCAATGAATGTCTGCATCGGAATCAGTCTCATTTAGTCGGGTATCAACACGCAATGAATGTCTGCATCGGAATTAGCTTCATTTAGTCGGCTGTTAACACGCAATGACTGTCAACATCGGAATCAGCTTCATTTCGTCGGCTGTTAACACGCAATGAATGTCTGCATCGGAATCAGCTTCATTTAGTCAGGTATCAACAAGCAATTGAAATTCTTAAAACCGGTCCAAACATTCGAGAGGGCACACATTACTTGTATTCATGATTTGTCGCATTGCATTACTCACGGTACGGGAAATGCCGTGTGTGCGCGAATACGGCTCACCCGTTCTCTAGTGCCATGTTCAGTCAAATATAAAGCGCTCAAGCCCAGACGTGCATTCCCGGTAAAAGCCTTGTCAACTGATCAAGTTCAGCATCATCAAGGCACGTGTTCAGTCAGCGTCTACGATACATCCGATCCCATTTAGTGAAGCTTATTTTTGGTGATGATATTTATTTCGGCCGCGTGGACACTTATTTAGGTCAGGAAAAAAAAATGCCAGCATTGAAAATAGATTTAGTTTTACGTGTATTAACACGGAATAAATGTCAGTCTGAGTCAGCCTCGGAACCAGTTTCATTCAGTCTGGTATTAATACGCAGTGAATGTCTGCATCGGCGGAATCAGCTTCGTGTATACGGATATCGTCGGACACGCTATAAATGTCTGCCGGCATCGGAATCAGCTTCATTTAGTCGGGCATTAACACGCAATGAATGTCTGCATCGGAATCAGTTTCATTTAGTCGGGTATCAACACGCAATGAATCTCTGCATCGGAATCAGCTGCATTTAGTGTGATACCGACACGGGATAAAGGTCTGCACCGGATTCAGCTTCATTTAGTCGGATTTGAACACAGAGCGAATGTCTGCCCCAGGATTCAGCTTCATTTAGTGGGATACGAACACGGAGTGAATGTCTGCGCCGGATTCAGCTTCATTTAGTGGGATACTGACGCGGGATAAAGGTCTGCACCGGATTCAGCTTCATTTACTAGGTATCAACACGCAATGAATGACTGCATCAGAATCAGCTTCATTTAGTCGGGTATGTCTGCATGGGAATCAGCTTCATTTCGTCGGCTGTTAACACGCAATGAATGTTTGCATCGGAATCAGCTTCATTTAGTCGGGTATCAACACGGGTATCCCACTAAATCAAGCTGAATCTGGTGCAGACATTCAGTCCGTGTTGATACCCGACTGAATGTCTGCACTGGATTCATCTTCAATTAGTGGGATACCGACACGGAATATAATTATGTCCGCACCAGATTCAGCATCTTTTAGTCGGTTACGTACACTGAGTAAACTTCTGTGCCGGGTTACCAACACGGACTGAATGCCGTCTGCCCCGGAATCAGCTTCATTAATAAAGAAATCACATTTATTAGCGTTTTTCAGTCCCATTTTCTGCCGCAAAATGTTCGTGGGATAAATGTTATGTAAGATTCTACAATGATGTAGGTCTTAATCTGGTTTCTTTTGTGCAGTTAATAGCCACTGACCAGTGCAGATTGCGTAGACCATATTTGCCATGCCAAAATCGAACGGAACAAGACACAATTGTGCCTGACTTTGACAATAACAATCGTATATCTTGTGGGGATGTCTTCGTCTATTTCGTATATGACCCGGGGGAGGGGGGGGGGCATTTTTTAAAACTTGCCACGATAAGACACAGCATGCTACAGTGGTTTGACTTAATCCCACGGGAGAGAGAGAGAGAGAGAGTGCACAAGAGAGAGAGAGAGACTCAGACTCAGACATTTAATGCTCTTCAGGCATCCGCCCATAAACAATGATTACAAACATATATGAATACTGCGTAACATAAAACAAAAATAGCAAAGCTGGAATCCAGCCTTAGTCCGATGCGGAAATCCTACAGTCAGTAATGTCTTTAGGAATTACAATTTTGATTTGTCTCACACTTTACAAGGATGATTCCTGGTCGCACGATCAGCAGCCTAAGTATTGTCTGATTAGATTTACGATGACCCGCCTGTCCTCGTTCCCACGTCTCAGCAACACGTCATAGTCCGAACGTTTCACTGGTGGTCGTACTCATATGGATATGAGGAGGGTACGGTCCTGTAGACGCAGCTGCTTGAGGTAGGGGAGGGGGGGGGGATTTTTTCAAAATTGCCGCAATAAGGCTAAGGGTGCTACTATACTTTCAGATGTGCACGCATTGACGGACTCCAATAGGAAGTGGGGGCAGTTTTTCAGCACGGTTTTGTCGCGGCCGGTTTCTGGACACTGTGTGAACTCTGCAACTGACCGTGGGTGTGACAGAGTTGGGGAGCCGGGGTGGCCGAATGGTAGAGCGTTGGACTTATGATGCTCGGGTCGTGAGTTCGTATCCCGGCTGGGGCCAAATATTTGTACTGGCTTTTTCATCGTTGCCCCGTCTTTGATATCACCCGTATGTGGTGGAAAAGGACGTTAAATCCCCAAACACCCACCCCACCCCCTGTAAAAAAATTTCGCACGTCGGAAAGCTTTTTGTTGGGAGCTTAGATCTTTAACAGTGTTGGGTGGGGGTGTGGGGCACAGCTAAGAACATTCTGTTTCAGTCATTGCGGGTTCGTGATTATCATGGTTCACCTCTTCAGTCCGTCCTCTACTTTGAACCGGCAATCGCACGTGCCTCACACAATTGGAGGACTCTCCTTGACGTGGTCCTCGCGCTTCACGCGACCAGGTGACAAGCTGGTAACTTGGCCTTGACGGATAAAGGGATTATGGGTCGCCTTATGGTGACCAGATAACTCGGGCACCAAGCCAATGATAGCTCTTGGCTTGGCGTCCATGCCTCTACAGAACCGGTAAGGAATGGCAAATTTGTGGCGACTAAGAACAATGGTAAAACCACAAAAAAGTCTAATTTGGTCAAAAGTAAGGGTGTGTGGGTGTTTGGGAGTTTAATGGTCAAGAATAACGTAGCGTTTACGGCGGCAAGCATACTCTGGCAGTAACACTGACTGTGCATGTGAATAAGTCGCAGCAAGGGTTTCGTTCCATTCGAGAGGCTAGCGGACGATTTTTCCTCGCCATGTTTGATTGCGTATTGACAACGTGACACATCACGTGTTGTCTAGGGGTTGTCAGAGGTTCTCTGCTTAGGTTTCAGATGTCTGGTCTGAGTTGTTTTTTCAGTGCCTCAGTCTGTTCTGTCATCCGTGCTTTAGCCTTTGGATCATCACTGGGGTGTCCTTTCGCTCTTAGGTATTAATGTACATGTACAACCATTTTGTCAGATCTGATCTGACGATTGCGTCGGCCAGGATTCTCACTGCCTATCGGCAAGTGCTTGGTGTGGCCTGAGGAAGTCTGCGGTCTTCAGTGAGTGTCTGTCTCTCAGGTCCCAGACTGGCTGGAGGCTGACAGGCAAGCCTTCACAGCCATTCTTTTTTTTTTTTTTGTCTCGGTTGTCCACGACATACATGGAGAGATAGTGGCGTGGTCTCTGGTGATAAAGTCGAAACCAAGGTTATTTCTGCGAAAACGATTTTTAGCCTCTAGCCATTTTTAGCGCCACTCGCCATCCGCGGAAAGTAATTTGCCCCCAATGTTATGGGGTATAGGCACATAACGGTTACAATTACTAACCTCTCGCTATCACAGTTTTCACTCACCCAGGAACACATAGTTTGGACCTGTGGCTAAAGGTACGACCCCGACCTCTTAGCCACGTGACTAGGGTTAGTGACGAGAATGCCCCCACCCCCACCCTCTCTCTCCCCTCTGAGGTTGCCTATGGTGAACTCAGCTGCTTAATCAGTTTTATAGTTAACGCTTAAAACGTTAGCGTGGCCACCTTCTACTGTCACACATTCACCCCCCCCCCCCCCTCCTCCCCCCCCCCCGTCTCTACCCTCACCTCCTCCCCCCCCCCGCCTCCTCCACCCCCCCCCGCCTCCTCCACCCCCCCCCCCCCCCCGTAACTACGTAAGGTGGCCTCACAACTTTCACTCCCCTTTCACATCACAGACAGTCAGAAAGGCACGCATGCAAAACGTCATTCACTCCCTTTCCTACACACAGGTAAATAGCGGTTCCTTTTTGACCTTTATACACAAATAGAATCAGACAACTAAACACTCACTCAATCAATACACTGAATTCACACGCAGTTACTAAAGACTTAATTACTTAGCTACTTTGACAAATGACTAACACAGAAGTCTCAAGTTAACAAAAGTACCCCAGTTACCCTTCAAACATGTGCTTAAATAAGAAATATACTACAACGCGGACATAACCATCCACAAAGACACCATGTGAAACATAGGTATGTGTCCACTTACTGGCGCCGTTCCGGGAGGGGAGGGGTGGGGGTGCTAATTATCCAGTAATAGACTGCTACTGCAAATCAAGTCTTCATACCTAGTGACGGCAGAAATTGGTCGTGTTGTTACTTACCTGATCGAGGTAAAACCGTTGAGAGAGGGAGAGAGAGAGAGAGTTGGGGTGTTTGGGAGTTTAGCGTCCTTTTCCACCAGTTTGATATCAAAGACAGGGCAACGAGAAAAGGCCAGCAGAAATATTTGGCCCAAGCCGGGATTCGAACTCACAACCCGAGCATTGAGAGTCCAACGCTATACTATTCTGCTATTCCAGCTCCCAGAGAGAGAGAGAGAGTATCCATTTCTGAGTTTCATTTCATCTAAATCAACAATGCGTTGCTGTGTGCCATTTTTCCGTTCCAGTTGTGGCAACCCCCCGCATTTTACATCTAGACATCTTGTGTGCTCTTCAGACATGCCCACGATTTACAAATGAAATTTGCGCTTTATGCATGACTGCGTTTTACATGTACAATTTGTGCTTATGGTATGACTGCATTTTACATGTACAATTTGTGCTCATCATATGACTGCATTTTACATGTACAATTTGTGCTCATCGTATGCCCGCATCTTACATGTACAATTTGTGCTCATCGTATGCCCGCATCTTACATGTACAATTTGAGCTTATCTTTTAAATTGTAATGTACCTCACTGTATGGATGTTTCTGCTTTTTTATGCCAACAGACATTTCACGTATACTCCACACAGTCTAGATACAAATGTTTTGAAACATAAAATTCACAAACAAAGAAGTTATGCAATCTAGCCCGCATCTTACATGTACAATTTGTGCAGTATGTAAAACTGTACTGTACACAAATTGTGTGTGTTTTACATCATTTAAGCCCCCCAAAACGTGTCACTGATATCCTAAACATTTTATTAAGTATAGTCTTGAAACAAAAAGTTACAAACAAACGAGTTATACAAGTAGACCGCATCTTACTGGTACAATTTGTGCCCAGCCTGCAGAAAAATGCCCGCGTTTTACATGTTGAGTGCGAATGTGTGTGTGTGTGTGTGTGTGTGTGTGTGTGTGGTCGCTACATTACCGGTCTACTCTTTTATCTACCTTTCCTTACACACCCATTTTGTTTACATTCTATCGGCCTTGATAGGCCTGTGTGTTTCATAAATGAACATTGAATCGTTGACCTGTGCACTTGGTGATCAGTCATTCTAGGAAGCAGTGTAATATTACGGGTCCCACCTTGAAATATTAATATAACAAACACAACATTGCTTTGAAAACACTCACTCAGAAAAGACAACATTACAGTAAATAAAGAAAATACCTGTGGAATCTATGTGCCTTTTTGAAAACCGCCAAACATTTGTTTAAATTTTGATCTGTAAAAATGACTGATCGTGATTTTGAGAGCTCCCGAAAGCGGGAAGGTATGTTGGTGTTTGGGAGTTTAACGTCCTTTTCCACCACGTAAGGGTGATATCAAAGACGGGGCAACGATGGAAAAGCCATCACAAATATTTGGCCGCAGCCGGGATTCGAACTCACGACCCGAGCATTGGAAGTCGCTCCCGAAAGCATTTTCCTCCATGTGTATACATTGACAAGAAGCAGGACTTTGAAACGATATTGAAATGTGCACGTGAATTCGTGAGAATAAAAACCCCGTCCCTTCTTACCATCAGATGTAATAATTGTTAATGAAAGCTGTTTACCCCCCCCCCCCCCAACAAAAAATACACCCAACAACAAACAAACAAAAAAACCCCAACATCAAACAACAACAACAACAACAAACACTTTGCCCCGTTTTAGTTCTCAACAGCGTCAAGACTAGAGCAGGGATATAATGATGGCTTAGGCTGCTGCGATTAATGGGCTAACGCGACACAAATAATTATCAAAGTCGTTATGGTAATTATTCAGACCCTGGCACACCTGATCAAAGCTCGTGTTCCGTACGGATAAACGCAACTACATGGACTGTGAACGGATATTGCCGCATCCCCAAGATTTACAGCTCGACCGGGGCCTACGACTGCACTTGGTATCAATGGCACAATGGACAGGTAAAATTTACATCAATCGTGCTTGTCAAAAGAACAACCGACATTTCGATTTTCAATGGCACTGTGCTGTTGATAACTGCTGCCAGTTATGCCAAGTTGTTTTGTTTCAGCGTTCGTCGGCTGAACTTAAAGAAGTCTCTAAACATTGCGTGCTGGCCTTTTGGGATTAATTATACATGGTCCCTGCAGAACACACTTAGCACTTCATTCTGTAGTTTGAAAGGAGGTACTGTTGTAACGAGTGAAATATAAAGCTTCTTAGCTATTCAGCATATTTGAATCTCGAGTTTGCACAGCGCTTCATGGAAGTGTGAATCACTTGTCAAGTACTTTCTGAGTGCTGGTGACTTACTCTGCAAAACATTGTTTGCACATTGTGTCAAAACAAAAGTGACCATTGCCGATTGTCTGAATCCGCCCTAACGTAAAGGATTACTCGTGTAGTGATTTAATCCCGCGAAAATAGTTTACACGTTTACGAAATATAGAAATCTGGAGAAATCTAGAGGGACAAAAGAATTATACTATTGAATGTTTCGATATTCATGGTCACCGTGTGTGTGTGTGTGTGTGTGTGTGTGTGTGTTGTGTGTGTGTGTGTGGTGTGGTGTGTGTTGTGTGCAGACTACAAATGACACACTACCTATGGCCATCACTTCTTTCTATGACAATTCTCGGCATCCGTACTATCGGGGAGAGTGCTCTTCACAAAGTCTCTTCCGACTGTGGAAGGAAGCTACGTGTACAGTTTGCGGGTCTTTCCAGGAATTCAAGAGCAATATGTTGGTAACGTTCAGATTGGTAAGTGCCAGCTACAAAACTTACAAGTGTTCTTTATCTCGTTCTTAAAATGTTACAACACATGACCAGTCTTTGAAAATTTGAACTCTAAGAATTTTAAACTTCGGTGATAAGAAATGTCCGGCGTGAAAATGAGTGTATACCTGTCAGTTGACGTTGGGACCGCATACGTGGATTAAAAGGACAGTGGCATACACACTCCGAGTTTTATGTGAGCAGTCAATGTTTTTACATAATTGTGTGTGTGTTGGTGTGTGTGTGTGGTGTGTGTGTGGTGTGTGTGTGTGTGTGTGTGTGTGTGTGTGTTCAGAGAGAG
>JACVVK020000769.1:0-7500 GCA_018292915.2 Batillaria attramentaria
ACCATGATATAACTACTGTCCAGGTTAGCCGTAAGCAGTATAGAACATTTGCCCTGAATACAGCCCACCCTGACGCAGAAACCACACGACATGTGACCGCCTTGGTATGAAAGTCAGCGGAAATTTTGACAAAGGGACAGAACTATGTAAGGAGGCGGCCCTGCAGCCCTGCGTGTGTTCGGAAGGTACGTTTTCGGCCAAAACATAATTTCTCAAGGTGTTTTCACTTCTGAACTTTTTCATCAGCCCTCACGTTTTCATGAGTGGGGGAGGGGGGGGGGGTCGCTTTAGTGTGTGGATTGGTTGGGTGGTGGTGGTGGTGGTGGGGGGTATTGTTCAGAGCAGGCCGTGTAAACAGAAACATTAGAACACGCAATGTATTCTACTGAAGTGTCCATATATACTCATATAACGTAGGACGACTTCACCATTTACGACACACACGTGGCCCTTCGAAAGACAGTAGCCTGTCACTTGTTTTGAGCGGTACTTTGTACAGTAAAGGATCCTTCACTTTCTCTTGCGATACCCGTGACACTCTCCATTGAGCGACGTAAACACGACAAAGATAGTGACCAAAGCCACTAAACCGCAAAAGGTCAGCGTTCGATGCTATCTTCTGGAGTATTTAGTTTCTGTGCGGACAGCTCGGCGGCCTGTAGGCGGGTACTTAAAGATTGAAAGGGGCTCACGCTACCAGGGCTCACGCTACCAGGGCTCACGCTGCCAGTTTGTGCTCACAGATTGTTCTGAGGTGTTTCCGATCGATCTATCTTCACACCACTAGAACACCTGGACAGTGACAGCGTCTGATATGCTGGCACTGAGCCAATAGAAGCGTACTCACTACGTATGTGGCTAATGCGCTCAGCGAGATTGTCCTATACAACAGTCGTGGAGACTGAATGTTCGACTACTCTGGCAAAGTGTGAACAACAAAGTATCGTGTGCACGTGTGAAACCACAAGGAAGGAACCTAATGCGTAGAGTAAACCTTTGTCTGGAAAAGAAGACTGACAAAAATACGGGAGTGAATTCCCCCCCCCCCCAAAAAAAAAAAAAAAAAACTTACTTATAAGCTGACCGGTGTCCGCCTATGGATTTGAGTCCATGCTGGCCAGTCAGAGCAGACGCAACGAGGTGACACGCGGCGCACAGCAATGTGAGGTTCGAACGTGGTGCCGCGCGCCCTCGTGTCGCGCTTGCTTATACATGTAGCTGGGCCACGGCGCCCTCTCGGTACGGTGAGGTAATTAGGTTTACAGACTAAGCCCGACCGGGGCTATCTCTCGTCTGCTACAGCCGAGGATAGGAAACGCAGAAACCACTCGGCTACAGTTATAATTATGACATACTTGTGCATACAGAGTCTCATAACATACCGGGTCTTCTGCTACTTATTGACTTTGAAAAAGCCGTTGACAGAATTGCGTGTTCATTTATCGAAACATCACTAGACTTCTTTAATTTTCACTCTGACATAAGAAATTGGATAAAATCTTTGTACCATAATATCAGTGCATGTGTGACAGTGAATGGCGAGTACACCTCATGGTTTAGTATAGAAAGAGGCGTAAGGCAGGGGGACCCCTGTTCGCCGTATCTCTATCTTATTTGTGCAGAGATCATGTCTCTTCTGATTAGAAATAATAAAGACATCAAAGGAATCAAAATAAATGACAAAGTAGAAGCCCTGTTATCTCAGTATGCTGACGATACCTCTATATGCTTTGATGGTACCAGGAATTCATTTGAAAAATGCGTAAAATGCCTAGATCTCTTTTCCTCTATATCGGGATTGAGAATAAATTTCGAAAAAACGCAGGTGGTTTGGATCGGAGCTAAAAAAAATTGTTCAGTTACATTAATGCCGCAGTTACGACTTGTCTGGAACCCGGGAATATTTAAAGTTTTGTGGGTTTTCTTTTCCACACAGATAAAAGATAGTGTTACTTTGAATTATGAAAATAAACTGATGGATATTCAACGTATTCTTTCATCATGGTCAAGGAGGCAACTGAAGTGGGAGCAATATTTTTTTCCAGCAACTTTAACTGGAAACGTATTTTTCTCAGACCTGTTAGAACCACATTGGACATACAACTTCGATGGTTCCAGTTGAGACTGCTGCATTGATTGTTTACCTACAAATAGATATCTCTACCTATGTAGAATCTCAGATTTCTCAAAGGGTACATTTTGTGATGCGGAAGAAGAAAACCTTGTGCATTTATTTTGGGATTGTCCATTTGTCCAAGAATTCTGGGCTAACGTGTTACGTTTGCTCCAGGAAAAGTGTCAACATTGTATGAACTTGGTCTTCTCTGACATCCTGATAACTTTTGGTACTCAGCAACAATGCAAAAAAGACAAAGTTTTCGATTTGATTCTTTTATTAGCCAAGTTCCATATATATAAATCCAAACTACAGAATACTGTGGCTTCCCTGCAAAATGCTTATAGTATAATCCTTTGGTGCTATTGCCATTAGAGTGTGGCAGGTAGGCATACTCAACCACTTGTCTACGTGTGGCAGGTAGGCATACTCAACCACTTGTCTACGTGTGGCAGGTAGGCATACTCAACCACTTGTCTACGTGTGGCAGGTAGGCATACTCAACCACTTGTCTACGTGTGGCAGGTAGGCATACTCAACCACTTGTCTACGTGTGGCAGGTAGGCATACTCAACCACTTGTCTACGTGTGGCAGGTAGGCATACTCAACCACTTGTCTACGTGTGGCAGGTAGGCATACTCAACCACTTGTCTACGTGTGGCAGGTAGGGCATACTCAACCACTTGTCTACGTGTGGCAGGTAGGCATACTCAACCACTTGTCTACGTGTGGCAGGTAGGCATACTCAACCACTTGTCTACGTGTGGCAGGTAGGCATACTCAACCACTTGTCTACGTGTGGCAGGTAGGCATACTCAACCACTTGTCTACGTGTGGCAGGTAGGCATACTCAACCACTTGTCTACGTGTGGCAGGTAGGCATACTCAACCACTTGTCTACGTGTGGCAGGTAGGCATACTCAACCACTTGTCTACGTGTGGCAGGTAGGCATACTCAACCACTTGTCTACGTGTGGCAGGTAGGCATACTCAACCACTTGTCTACGTGTGGCAGGTAGGCATACTCAACCACTTGTCTACGTGTGGCAGGTAGGCATACTCAACCACTTGTCTACGTGTGGCAGGTAGGCATACTCAACCACTTGTCTACGTGTGGCAGGTAGGCATACTCAACCACTTGTCTACGTGTGGCAGGTAGGGCATACTCAACCACTTGTCTACGTGTGGCAGGTAGGCATACTCAACCACTTGTCTACGTGTGGCAGGTAGGCATACTCAACCACTTGTCTACGTGTGGCAGGTAGGCATACTCAACCACTTGTCTACGTGTGGCAGGTAGGCATACTCAACCACTTGTCTACGTGTGGCAGGTAGGCATACTCAACCACTTGTCTACGTGTGGCAGGTAGGCATACTCAACCACTTGTCTACGTGTGGCAGGTAGGCATACTCAACCACTTGTCTACGTGTGGCAGGTAGGCATACTCAACCACTTGTCTACGTGTGGCAGGTAGGCATACTCAACCACTTGTCTACGTGTGGCAGGTAGGCATACTCAACCACTTGTCTACGTGTGGCAGGTAGGCATACTCAACCACTTGGTCTACGTGTGGCAGGTAGGCATACTCAACCACTTGTCTACGTGTGGCAGGTAGGCATACTCAACCACTTGTCTACGTTGTGGCAGGTAGGCATACTCAACCACTTGTCTACGTGTTTGTGAGTGCGCGCGCGCGCGCGTGTGTGTGTGTGTGTGTGTGGGTGGGGAGTGGGGGGGGGGGGGTGTGCGTGTAAAGTGCATGCATGAACGCTAAACAAAAACTTTGCACTAGTACTAGTAGAGCCTAAGTCCTGTATGATGATACTGGAGAAACTGATCAATCAGAGGATCATCAGACCGCGCTTTGTTCTTTAGTCAAATCCTTGCTGAACATATATATGCATACATATCCATAGTTCCTTGGATATAGATTCTACTACAGGGCATATGTATACATGTATATATTGTTATGGTGTGCACAAGCTTGCTGTCCCTCCATCCTCCGCAAGTCCAGTAGTTTTCTTAGGTATGTGCGCATGGTTTCTATTTGCCTCCATGGCCTATGACTGTGGCATTACTCTACTCATATTTCAAGTTATTTCATGTATGCTTATAATACATGCACAGTGTTCTCGTCCTTGTCATTGTATAGTTTATTTTTATATATATATATATATATATATATATATATATATATATCAAACACAGAATTTAAAAAAAAAAAAAAAAAAAAAACACTTTTAAAACTGATAGTTTATTTTACAGTTCATCGACAAGTGACGCTTTTCAAAAAGTGCAAATCTTCACTACCTCAATACACCACATGCTGATGTAGCTGACAACTCATGGACCGGTGTTTATGTAACTGACAGGTTAATGATGCCTCAAGACATTTTAATGCCTGTACAAACGGCTTTGAATAACGGACGATGTAGCAGAATGCGAGCAAGCAATATGTTGCAATGAATGACTCACGAACCAAAGAAATCGATGTGTAGTTGGTTTGTTGTTGTAACTCTCAGATATGTTTATAACGATGAGGGGTTAGGGTGTTGTCGTCACTGTTGTGTTTTTGTTGTTGTTGTTTTATTTGTTTGTTGTTGTTTTTAATTGGAGGCAAACGTTGCGTTCGTTTTTGTCTGCAATTTTGCTGTGCATCCCAACAGAAGCTTAAATGCAGCGAAAAACGAAAGCTGACGAAATTTATACGACAGTCATCAAACTTTCAAGCGTTTGGGGTCTTTAAACGTCAACCACAACATAAAAGGTTCAAATTTAAATTCAGATTCAAAAATTCTTTATTGTCCATTCAAAAAAAAAAAAAAAAAAACCACACACCAAAAACAAACGTATAAAATGGAAAACCGTCCTTTGGAATAACGGCCCGAAACAAAGTAAGGATGATGAGATAAGACTCCACGCCAATGAAAACAACATAATGTTGGTCACACATCGCAAACTCATTTTCTTTCCTAGCATAAACAGATCTTTTAACGTGGACGCGTGTAGCTGGTATCGCGGTGCGTATGTTTTCTAGAAAGAGCGTGTTTGCACGGTCATAGTTCAAGATCAAGCAAATTCTTCCACTGCGGAGGAGTCTGTTTAAGACTTTGTTTTGTGACCGCTTGTCCCACTGCCGCCCCCGTGCTAAAGACGTCAAGTGTTTGCAGGGTAAAGCGGTCATTTCGCCCCCCCCCCCCCCCCCACACACACACACTCCCCCCCACCCCCCACCCCCCAACACAACTTCTCCGAACTTTCCCGGTGCCACTTGTTAAACTTCGGAGACATCACAGGCTGGTGTAATGCACAGTGAACAAGGAGAAAATAAAAGACATATAACAGTATTAGCGGTAATAATCAGTGTGTGTGTGTGTGTGTGTGTGTGTGTGTGTGTGAGAGAGAGAGAGAGAGAGAGAGAGAGAGAGAGAGAGAGACTCTGTGTGTGTGTGTGTGTGTGTGTGTGTGTGTGTGTGTGTGTGTGTGTGGTGTGTTGTGTGAGAGAGAGAGAGAGAGAAAGACAGACAGATAGACAGACAGAGCGATTTATGGTCCGAGTGGTCGTGACTGGTACAGCGTACAGATATTAAGCATTAAACATCATTAATGGCACTTTTATCAGTAGGCCTTCACGACAGTTGTAAACTGTATAAAGATCACAATTAAAATTCACAAATTGGAAAGGGGCTGACTCTGAGCAAAGACTACAGCACTGTAGCGGATGTACTGCCTGGTTCTGCGCGCTCTGAAGGCGCGTGTTGAAACCGGACCTCTGGTTAAAAATCATGTACTGTCAACCAGGACGTCACAAATTGGAATGATTGCTTCACTCATTAGCTCTTGAAGAGCCCTCCCCCGCCCACTATATGATCATTCTGCTTAACTCATTCCTGACGGGACACTTCGACCAAAGGTTCATCCATGGATCGCCCACGGCGCATCAACATTCAATTCTCCATTCAGTTTGGATTAATTAGACAACGCAAAGGAATATGTCAAGTGTTTGTGTCTTCAGCGAAAATTGTGGGTGTTTTTTTGGGTTTTTTTTACAAATGCAATCGGTTTATACAGATTCATGGAGGCAGGGCCCGGCACAGGCAACGTTGAGGCGACGGCAGCTCCAGTCATAATAATAACGATGAGTGTTGTATAGGCGCTTTACCCAATTTCATGAACTGACTCAAAGCGCCGCGAACTGAACCCAACACGCACGCTCACGTGGATCACACGCATTCTCTCACACACTGGACATAAAACACATTACAATCACGTGGTGCGAAGGGTCAGCTCAGCTATTTTAATTTCGGAATTTAGATTTGCATTTTATTTTGTTCCAATTTGGTGGACCGAACATTTCCAAAGTAGAGGGGGGGGGGGGGAAGCCGGAGTACCCGGAGAGAACCCCCGACGATCAGCCCGAATGAACGGTGCCACATACGAGAAGGAAAAATTATTTGCCCTTGTGGGGCTCGAACCCCTGACCTCTCGCATTGGTGACAAGTCTCTTAAACACTCGACCACCGACCGCCTCATAACAGAGTTAAAAAGAGCAAACCACTGCACACCGGTAGGAGCCACTTCAAGCCACCATTCCATAAGACATGGGCCTTCCCCGCTAGGCCCGAGACCGCTGCAGATTACGTAACAGTGGCTTGAATGGTCGCCTTGTAATCTGAAGAGTTCACGTAAAATTGCGGGTTTTTGCATGGCATTTCAAGAGTTAGCTTACAAACTGGGTTGGTTGGGGGGGGGGGGGGGGGCCTGTGTACATAGAACATTGTAGTTCCCACTTTCAGCTGCTCTACGGACCTGCCCAGCAACTACTACCCGGAAACTACAGTGTTTGTACTTGGGCTTTCGAACGGATACGACGTAACCGGAGCCAACGGGAGTTCCATTACGTACAACGATCTAATCCTGACAACAACACAACAGGTGAACCAACCCGCACTTCACGGTGAGCCAAACGCCAAGAGCAACAAAGAGCGCTGCAAACACGCTCAGCGAAGAGTGCTGTCAACACTTGCAATAAGACGACTGACTTCGACGTCGATGATGGTGATGACGACGACGGAGGATTTGATACAGCACATGACTCCACCCTAAGTGCTAAAGCCACGCAGTGACAGTTTTATTTTTCAAACAAACGACGACGACAACAACAGCAACAAACACCTCACCACCACACCACCACCAAACCACGACGACACAACAAAATGGAGGGGTGAAGGGAGGCAAGGTGCACGTACCATTCTGTAACACACCGCTATATCGAGACCATAACAATTAATACATCTCTACAGTTTCTCACAATCACGGACCCCATGCTCCGCGCTTGTGAATAGCAGCAAACCTACAACACCAGCAGAGCGCAGAACAGAC
>JACVVK020000769.1:12500-25000 GCA_018292915.2 Batillaria attramentaria
TCCTGTAGCTGAAAACTGTCAATCTGTGTCACAACCGTCGAACGCTAAAGCAAAATATTACTGTGAATTGCTTCATGTCACTCAATATTCACGTTAAAATCTGTTTTCTTGTCAGGCACACTTTACAAAACTCCCACTTCACAATTCAAGATCAGAAGTTGCTGCCAACTGGCACGGAATCCAGACAACGCGTGCTCGACTCCTCACAGAAATTCAAGCATCCCGCGAGACACGGAAACAGAAAAGCACAGGTTCATACAAATCCAAAGGGTGCATCTAGGTACTCCTGCTGTCTTCCTCCGTGAGAACCCAACAGACGCCGACGTCTGCTTCCAAGGCGAGCGACAGATTTGAACACAGCAGACGTGCTGGAGGGGAGAACAAAACGTTACGCACTGCAAAGGGGGTGGGGAGGGGGTGTGGTGGTGGTGGTGATGAGACGGTGGTTGTTGTGGGGAACGAGCCGGTAGGGTAATTACATCGATCTGCTCAAACGCTCTTGATTTCCCAATCGATGTGGCTTTGTTTTTTCCCGGCATCAGGCAGGAAATCAAACCCCACTTCGGGCGACCAGAGGGTCTTTCAAATGCCACGGGAATGAAAACAAAGCGCGGTGAGTGTCTACAGGAGGGCCTCAAAAAGTCCCGTAGTAACTTGGACTTCGCTGGGCCATTTCTTCTGTGACAACAAACGAGTCTGGAAAGGTTCTCGTAACTATGTATGATCCCGCATGCCTGGTAAGGTCGCAGCAGCGCTCAGTCCGCTTACTGTCACGTAGAAATCTATCATTATCTTACTTGGGCGGAAATCGCCCCTCACTCACTGTCGAATAGTGAATGCGATACGGTTTGCGGCGTACAGTTTCTCCAGTGACATTGTATGTGGCGTAACCAGTCACGGCTGACAACCTATACGCCGTACGATATCGCGAGCGACATAATACGCGGATTTCAAAATCTCGTGTGAGGCGAGACTACTGATGAGCGCATTGTTTCCGGTGCGTCTGACACACACAAAATATAATCCGAAACAAATCAAATAATTAAATAAAATTTACCACGAATCAAATCAAATAAATATATACGTAAATAAAATGACGGAGGTTAAAAAATGATTCCCCTGCTATTAAACACTAACAGGTATTCCTGCAATGGACACCGACTGTTGTTGACACTGGAAAACGTATCGTGACAATAAGCACAGGTTGGCCCTGGAGACACAGATTTTAGTCATGGGACTTACTAGCCGTGACTTCGAGATCCGTGTACAGTGTCGCTCGCATCATTGTACGCGGCATACGGCGTGCACCACGAGTGGATACCTCACGTCGCGAGCATACAGTGTCGCTAGCGACATAGTACGTTACTTGCCGTACAGCCAAAACTGTACAGCAGTGACCTTTTCAGCATTACTCCAAGAATCCCTTGAAAATCTGTGAAGCGTTGATTCGCCAACAAGCACAGTACTGCGCAAGGTTATCCCCCCTTTCGTAACCGAGCGTTCAAGAAGTTACGATGACCTTCCCAGATATGCAATGACAAACATTTTTTCCTTGTCTGTGGACGCCAGCCTTACTTGTGATTCAGATCGCCATCCGTCGCTCGAGGCGTGAAAGAAATTCGTTTTTCAGACGCCACACACAAAAAAAAAACCTTACGCCAATTCCTTCCAGCAAAAATCAGCAGTCAAGACACACAGTGGATTCTTTATTCAACAGAAAATTATAGGACGCAGGCACATACTATTATAGGACGCAGGCACATACTATTATAGGACGCAGGCACATACTATTATAGGACGCAGACACACACTCAGCAAAATATGTACGACAAAGATCCTGGCCGCCTTTCTATGAAAATTTCATTCCTCAAGCAAAAAATCTGAACTTACTCCAGTGGCACTCGGCGTGGAAATGATTCGCTCTACAATCGGAAGACGCACACTTTAAAAAAAAAAAAAAATGACGCACTTCCTGTAACGGCGCCTTCCAGTTACTCTTCGTGCACACAATCAGAGGACGAGATGATAAAACAGCATCTTTAAATCCAATCTTTACAAGCATTCATCCAGCAGGAAAACGGAGAGACGAAACTTCTCAAAGGAGGTATTGCACAAAGACACTATCCTTCCAGCATAAAATTGTTATATGAAGCAGTCAGGACTCGATCCATCAACTCACGTGCCGGAGAACTGTGGGATGGAGAGACAACAAATCACAGCAGATTCACCATGAACATACTTCAGATATTGTTCCATACGATCATATGCCGCACAAGTTTCTCAACCACACACTGCTAAAGTTTCCAGAAGGTCATTTTTAGTAAGTCAAAATATCTTTCAATGTGAGTCAAGGTGTGATTATCAGTTGTTCCTGCAACTTAACCAGCTTGTAGTTTTCACTACCGAAGTCTTTTAAGTACGAAATCAAAAGAAATGAGCAGTCCGCTCCTTGTAAGACCACATTTTCACTAATCCAATTTCCAGCAGGACAATTCAGTAATCCTTTCAACAGAAACTCGGAGAGATCAACAAGAAGAAAACGAAGAGGATGAAAAACTTAATAGTATCCTACAAGCATGCAGATTGCACGTAGCCTTATCTGCAGGTGGCAGTCACGCACGCTGTGGTAGTGTCCAGGAAGAGAAGCAAAGAAGGTAGGGTGGGAAGAAGGGGGTCTAGTAACAAGGTGAAGCAGGCAGTCCTCCCAGGAGAGGAAAAACACCCAGCTGCTTCTGGCCGCGTACACCTCTAACTCTCCCTCTCACACGCACACTGTCGCCCGCTCCTCCGCTCTCGCTCTATCCTGCCTGTCGTGGCGGCGTCGGTGATGATGGAGGTGAGGATGCGGCGGTGGTGGTGGAGGTGGTGGTGGCGGCCGGTGGTGGTTGTGGTCGTGGGGGAAGGCGGAGGGGGGGGGAAGGTGGGCGGGTGGTGGTGTGGATCGATGGGCAGAAAATTTGTCCCTTTCTGTGGTCCTTGGTCCCTGGCTAGCGACAGGCACTCTGCGCGTTCCGGCGCTACTGATTGCCTCACCGTGCTGCGCTACGTCACTGTGGCTTCTGTCAGGTCCTGAAAGGGGCAGTGCCGATGGTGGAGGTTCCGCGATGGCGCGGTGGAAACTTCAGGCATGCAGGCAGGCAAGCATTAAATAATCATAACATGTCTACATTTACGACTTTTTTTCTTTTTTTTGGGTTGGAGTTCCTGTTGTCACTGAAGAAGGGGCGCCGAAACGTTGGTGTTCCCGTTGTTGGATTTTAAACGTAATACACACTGTGCTGTTCAGGACTTCACGACTTCTTGTAACTGTGGGCGTTGTCTATGACCACGTCTTCAGATGCTTCTACACCTGGAAGCATTTATGCCAGTCCTCTTTATCTGCAAGAAGCAGTCTGAAGTGCAAGAGTCAGTAAATCCTGCACGCCGTTACGTTACAAATGGCAACGTTGAACACTGCCAATCCTCTCTGACAAGAGGCACTCCGAACTGCGTCTGCTAACAAACTTTGCGGTTCATTATGCGACCACGACGTAAGGGCCTGGTATCGAGTGCTTTCTCAACAACGGCCTTTGCTGCCTGATACTCGTACACACTGTGCCGATGAAACCTTGATCTTTCTCTTTGTCTCCAGTCACTCCTGCGTGGCGGGTACGTTAAGCCAGACAAGACCTTCACCTTTTTGAAGACAAGGAACAGCCGACAGACACAACCCGACTGAAATTTCCGCTGGCTGAAAGCCCACAAGAGTCCTTACAAATGGGTGATTCCGGAGAGTTGTCTGGGTCTTGTGGCGTTAGTCACGGAAAAATTATTGTCCAGCACGGCAGCCTCTTTCTGGCCGTTGCATGGTTTACACTGAGCCACGCCAGTTTAGTAGTAAAACATACAGATGTCCCCTTCACGTGAAACGTCTCCAACATATGGCGAGGAAACGACAGCAACAGGTAATCGTTCGCGCAGTATTCACCCCTAGCCCTGCCCAACCGAAAATGGACGACTCCATTCCTGTCAATTGAACGGGTCGAGTTCCCCCGAGTTCAGCCAATCGCCGTCCCGCGGCATAATGAGCACGGCACGTGGCATGGTCTGGCACACTGTCCTGCCAAACACTACAACGAGGGAAACGGGTGGGTGGGGTGGGTGTTTTTGGGAGTTTAACGTCCTTTTCCACCACGTATGGGTGATATCAAAGACGGGGCAACGAGAAAAAGGCCAGCACAAATATTTGGCCCCAGCAGGGATTCAAACTCACGAGCCTAGCGTTGAAAGTCCTACGCTCTACCATTCGGCTATCCCGGCTCCCGCAACGAGGGAAGCACGGGTAGCTTGATATGAGTGGAACATGGAAAGAAAGCAGTAAGCATTGACGCCATTTGAAGAAACAGACCATTACGTCAATGTCTTTGATCTTGAAATCGTCCCTTTTCCACCATACAATGACGTCATGTGTTTTGCAAATACACGGTAGAGTAAAGGGGCGGGGCTCTGGCCTCGGGTTTTGCCGACTGGAGTCGTCTATTCAGGACAGACCATCATGCCAGGAAAATTGGGACAACACGATCGCTCCCATCATTACCTGGTCGATGCCACAGCGCCTGCACAGGTGCGTGCGTGCTACACAATGGAGGGCAGCCTCGCAGGACGATCATTTTCGTGATGAGTATGTTCAGTACACCGTATCCACACACAGTACGACAGATGGCGGTACAACACGAAACAGCCTGTCGCGCCGTTTGTGCAAACAGCAGGATGCAATAAATACGCAATCTGCGAAAGCCATCAATTCACCCGAGCCATGTAAAACAGGTGAGTAAGCGAACAAAGAGCTAGCAGTGCAGATCTGAAACGAGCAACACCGGTTTCCTCAGCATGATAAAGACAAAACTGAGTACGAACCTACGACCAGCAACGAATAAAACCAGATCAAAAGTAAATCCAAATAATAGAATCCGGAAATGTGCTCAGCCTTATACGATATTCCTTAGTTAGAGCAGAGTGGGTGGTTGGGTGTGTGTTTAACGTCCTTTTCCACCTTATAATGGGGTGATATCAAAGACGGGGCAACGAGAAAAAGGCCCGCACATCTATCTGGCTCCAGCCGGGACTCGAACTCAAGGCCCGAGCATTGAGAATCGAACCGTTTTACCATTCGGCTATCCCGGCTTCCCACAGCAGGCCGAGAATCAAATATCCGTATAAAATCAAGTATACAAACGATAATTTTTATTTTTTTTTAAATCATGAATGTTGTTCCATCACACGCGTAAATCGCATCCGGTCGGTTCATAACGACCTCTGGTCCATATCTAATCTACAGACACTGATTCGGCCCACCTCGCCACAGAAGCACTGACGTGTAGCATACGGTTCCGGTTTCACTCACATTAGGCATGTTTAGTAGAACTTCGTAAGGAGGACCTAGCTTAAGCAGCGTAATTTTAACCTATTTACATGTAAATTAGGCTTTGGCCACTCGCGGCCTCTGTCGTGTAAGCCTAATTTACATGTGAATGAGTTACACTGCTCAGCGAAGTCCTCCTTACGAAGTCCTACTAAACATGCCTAATACGACACATCCGTACAGTCACCCGCGTGCACGGCTAACGCTCGGACCTGGAGAACCGCTGTAATTGGGTACTGACGATCAAGAGCAATTCCACACGACTGGAGTTCAATTCCTAGCGCCATTCCAAATTTCAGGCACGCGACACGCCGCAAGCTCGGCCGGGCACCAAGTACCGTTACCTCCAAACTGAGTATGCATGGATGCGACACGCCGCAAGCTCGGCCGGGCACCAAGTACCGTTACCTCCAAACTGAGTATGCATGGATGCGACACGCCGCAAGCTCGGCCGGGCACCAAGTACCGTTACCTCCAAACTGAGTATGCATGGATGCGACACGCCGCAAGCTCGGCCGGGCACCAAGTACCGTTACCTCCAAACTGAGTATGCATGGATGCGACACGCCGCAAGCTCGGCCGGGCACCAAGTACCGTTACCTCCAAACTGAGTATGCATGGATGCGACACGCCGCAAGCTCGGCCGGGCACCAAGTACCGTTACCTCCAAACTGAGTATGCATGGATGCGACACGCCGCAAGCTCGGCCGGGCACCAAGTACCGTTACCTCCAAACTGAGTATGCATGGATGCGACAAACCAATTTCAACACAATTACGGTACTACGAACGCCTCTGGGTGTTACGCACAGGTTTTTGATCATCTGGGAAAAGGGTGTAAGTGTGTATCAAACCTATGGCGCCGAGGCCCTTAATCCGGACGACGGTCTGTTTTTGGCTGCTATAGCGTAGAATGTCTTCCACTGACCCTGAAGCCAGATTAGACACGTTTAACCTCCTACGGCAGGGCACGGTAAATCAGTACGGCTGTGGCAAGTCCGTGACCCAATCATGGAACTAATCGACTTATAACGACTGTTGATTCGTGTAATGATTGTGCCTGCGCTGTACTAGCAGGGTCATAATGCTGAAGCGCCCGAAATAATTCTATAATGAAGTGCGCCAAATGCACAGTTCCAGTCCACTCCATCCTAGCCTTCTTGTATAGGACGACAATGTAAAGGCAAATAGGCTTGTTTTGCGGGACTAGTCGATGACAATGTCAATATCGGGGATGCGGACTCCTGTGTTCAATTTCTCGGTGGAGGATGGGGAGCCCGGATAGCCGAATGGACTCTCAGTGCTCGGGTCGTGAGTTCGAGTCCCGGTTGGGTCCAGATATTTGTGCCGGCCTTTTTCTCGTTGCCTTACGTGGTGGAAAAGGACGTTAAATTCCCAAACACCCACCCACGTACTTAAAGTAAAAAAGACACGTTGAAACTTATGAGCTGCACAATAACATGTACGGAAAAGGATTTTTGTCGAAATCGCTGAGCAAACAATCATGTGGGGTAGGTGAGAGGGTCGGAAAGAGGGAAAGTTTAACGTCCTTTTCCACCACATACGGGTCATACCAAAAGATATGGCAACGAGGAAAAAGCCAGCACAAGTTTTTTTGGCTTCCAGCCAGGATTTAAACTCAAGACACGAGCATGGAGAGGCCGCTCGACTGTCCCGGCTCCCCAGGGGCAGGAAGTAATATCTACTTCACTACTTTATACTTGCAGTGGCTTTCGAAACACTTACCGCTGAACTGTTATCAGTTTACATACCACTTATGCCCCACTTTTGATAGCAGCCCCCCCCCCCCGCCCAACACACACACACACACACACACACACACACACACTCATACACACACACCCCCGAAATATGTATCGACTTTCCCTCGGCAGTTTCAAAAGCTCATCAAAATTCAAGCACTCTTGGGGAACGCAAAACTTCAAAACAGCAAACGATCGGGCTGAAGGGGAGGCCTTTTAGTTGAGCCTGAAATCTCGTCCCGGGTTGTCTGCGTGTTTACCGCTGTGGTCGATTCCGTTTGCACAGGGAGCAGAAACGCACGTAGTTACACCAGAACGGAACCCGCCACAAACGTGGTAAATTACAGCGGGCGGGTGGGCTGCAATTAAGCAAACATAAAAACGATATGACGGGAAACGGAGGGAGGCGCGACTAACACGTTCAATGTGTAACAGATTCTCCCTCAGTCATAAGGCGGTGTGTATACGGCCCACAGAATGCGGCTGAGGTGAAAGTTTCGCATTGTTCGAGGGTGGGTGGGTGTTTGGGGGTTTAACGTCCTTTTCCACCACATACGGGTAACATCAAAGACGGGGGCAACGATGAAAAAGCCAGCACAAATATTTGGCCCCGCCTGGATACGAACTCACGACCCGAGCATTCAGAAGTCCAACGCTCTACCATTCGGCCACCCCGGCTCCCCCTTCGCACTGTTCGAAGGGTCGCGTTACACGAGAAGTATGATCGTGCAGTAGCGGATGTACCCGGCTTTTGAAGAGTTCGGCAACGGGATGGTAATAAGAATTTGCGAGGCGAAGTCGCTGTATACTGAACAATGGAGTAACTTCCCGAGGACCAGCGACCCGTGGGATCAGAGTAAGTGCTTTGAAATAAGTGAAAAAGGTGGATAAACTTGACGATCTACACGTTTTTCCCTCGCCAGATTCTCTCCGGGGTTCCCCTGGATACAGCCATCAATTTTGTTCGCGATAGATTCGCATCACTACCCTGCGCTGACGAAACAGGGGTGGGTGAATGTTTCGAAATTTAACGTCTTTTGTCCACCGCGAGGGTTATTGCAAAGACGGGGGCAATGTAATAGACCTGTACATATTATGGTTCTGTCGGGATTTGAACCCTCGACCGTCTGATCGCCAGTCTGGCGCTTTATTGACTTAAACCAAATCCTCCCCCTCCAATTCCCCTCCCCCCCCCCCCCCCACACACACACACACACACACACACACACACACACACACACACACACACACACACACACACACAACCTACAGAAAAGGTCACAATGTATACAAGTTCAGCACTCATCCAGGCGAAGAATCACGTGCACTCCGTTTGCAAATCACGCAGGGCACCTCACTTCTGAGTCGGATTATTTGGGCTGAGTTTTTTTTTAAGAAATACACACTGAGGCAGTCAAACGAAAATTCAGCGCAAATAACAAGCGAACAAAACAACAAAAGCAAAAATCAAAAACAAAAAAAAGCAAGTTCCGTTTTTGTCTTCCCTGCAAGTCCGCCTGTTCTCAAACTGAAGCAGCGAATCGGCGAGACATCAAAGTCCGTCAACCGTTCTGTTCTTCCGACGAGCTTACGGGCACATCCCGGCTTAATAAGACCAGGACGGAGACAGCATGTCATGCGAAAACGAAGGTTCGGCCAGGATCAAAGACACGGGGAAACGAAATTAAAAGCGAGCAGAGACAGCAGGAGAGGACCTCTCACTCTGACGAGAAAGTCAGCTCTCATCAACTCATGCGTACCAAGTGAGTTTGGGGCGGCGACGTTCTGCACCAGTAGCTTCACAACAAATGACCATAATTAATTTATTATTGATTTAAAGATAAATGTGGTTTGGTGTGAGTGCTGCACAGGCGTACGGACCAAATTGACCGTGGGGTCATGTTTGGTGTTTGTTTGAGGTACATGTACCCTGTTCGGCAAGTGTGCTAGCCTGTAGTGATTTTTTGTTGTCATGAAAAAGCGTGATTTTTTATCTATGTAGGTCAAGGTGCATGGCAGGCGGTCACAAAGAGAGGCAAGCTGCCAGTGAAACTGGGACGTTTTACTCAGAGGTGGGACACAAGTGAGGCAAGTGGATTCGTGTGAACTGCCTCTCTGGCCTAAAGAGAAAGCAGATGTGCATTACTCCAGTGAGGCCTGAGCGGATTTTTTTTTTTTTTAAACCTGTCAGGTGCGTGCCTTTGAAGGGTCTGTTCATGGTAGTAATTGTTTCTAGATTGAAGCATTTTTAGGGGTGACTATGATGCCTGAGGCTAATAGGGAATATGTAAGGCATTTTGAGGCCCTGTGTATTTGTGTCCTTCGCTCACATGATTATACTCACGTTTACTGCAGTAACAAACGTGTTTAGGAACAACTATGTTACTGTTGAGTTGTCTGTTAACAAGGAAAAAAAAACCCAACAAAATACAAGTGACTTTGGAAAACAGTTACTATGCACGCCCAAGCTATGTTTCACTTGTAACACTGCGTACATCGCCACACAGGTTTTCCTCTGTTCTGTGTTCCTCAGAGTCAAGTGTTTTGAAGTTATTCCGGGACCCCATAACATTATACTGGACACAAATTCCAACACTCACAACACAAGATAAAGGACTAGGGGGGAGGAGGGGGGGGGTGCATCAAAGGTGACGTCAGAAACTTTTTTAAAGGTTGCTCTCGCACTTTTTTTTTTTTTTTTAAGACGGCTGTTACCATGGTGAGCAGCCCAAGAACGGCCGTTACCGGTAATATACCTGGCATCTCTTCACGAATGTCTTTGAACTTGCCGCACGCGACTTTGGCTTTATCAGCAGGGCTAACGTGGCAGCGCCCATACGAGAAATGACCGTTTTCAATCTCCCGCTTTGTGATATCATACACATGAAGCTCCTGTGATGCACATAAAGTTGTCGGTAGAACAGAAATTTTAAATTAGACTGTGCGATCTGGTGCTTTTTGGTGTGAATTTAAATGCTTCAGGGGAATAGACACTTTACTTTGGGGGCACATTTTTTTAGACTTAGACTAAAATCTGTGCATTTTGGTACATTTAAGAATGATTTTGAGTGCTTCAGAGAAGGAAGCACACGTTTTGAGGGGCGTTAAATTTTTTTTACCCACAGGAGGAAATCCACCAAAAGGTGGAAGATGTTAAGGCCTGAGGAAAACGAATAGTTACAAAAATCCGGGGGATGCAAAACCAAAAATCTTGGTCGCCAGCCGGGCAGAAGTGGAACGCTACCAGCCCGAGACAAGTTTCAGTCGCCCGTCAAATCGCGGAACTAAGTTGCCACGTTGAGTGTCTTTTCTTTCTCTTTATTTTAACCATTTCTATTAATAAAAGTGAACAAGAAAATTACGTGCTCAGTATGAACTTTCATACACACCACAATCACCCTGCAATTGCACTCTGTCGTTCGCTGGTGAGTGTGCGGGGCTTGGAGGTCGACTTTGATGGGGAAGACATTTCTTTTGGTGGAAAAACTTACTCTCTTTTTCCGATTGTGCGGTCGCCAGACGGGCTACCGTTATGCGTTTCAACTCGCCCACAGCTAATACTTCATTAACTTTATTCACGAGCAAACTCTACCAGGTTTTCTGGGTCGCCACTGGTGACCGGGCGACCTTTTTCATCACCATCTTTTTGCTGGAATTCAAGAACACTCCATCTTCCACCAATAAGGGTAACGTGGAAACGCCCACACCAATCATCTGGTTAGTCAAAGGAGGTGCTTGTATTCCGCCTATAGTGCCGTCACTTTGCTGCATCGCCCGTCGTCAATCTTGCCCAAGACGGGATCAGGTGTAGCGTTACAAAGCGGGTGACTGGAGCAGCAGACGCCGACATGTGGATGGCACAAGACTTCATTTGAACACTGACGTTCACAAGTACTCGGTACCCCTGGCTACTACCGTCTGCTTCGCCTCCGTGCCACCTACATAACCACCCCCTTCCAAAGGATCACACCAACAAACAAACAACTCTGAGACTCCGCTACTCCCCTTCCCGTCATCATCATCTGGATTCTGATGTCAGGACAGAGCAAACTCCCTTTGGACCCCCCCCCCCCCCCCCACACACACACACACACACACACACCGTGACACAGAACAGACAAATGGCCTTGTTGCCGATTCTCGTTAGAGCGCGTGAACATGCGTGAACGTGCGCGATTTTGGACCGAGACAAGGCTTGATAGACTCGGCATGTGGGCTACTCGAGTCACACGTGTACGATGCCGCACTACCACTGCGTTGCGATCGGCTGCCAAAATGGCGCGAGCAAATCAGATAAGCAGGAGAAATTCCCAGAGACGGTCTTACCTAATGGTGAGATCGTTCAGTTTGAGCCCTTTTCTTCAAAAGTTTCAAGAAATTTGTGGATAAAAGCGATTCGAAGGCAGAACGCCGACTCGTCTCGGTGGCCTAGCGTGTGCAGCCGCCATTTCGTCGGGAACAAGCGGACAAATTCTGTCCCGGTATTTGAACACAATCGTTATGGAACCAAAAATCAAGAAAGAAAGACTTTCATTTCCAAGCAAAAGTTCAGTTCGCACTGATAAACAGCCAAAGTGATTGAATAAAAATTAGTGGCAAGCCACAAGTCACAGGTCGACTTGACCTTTACACCGCCTACCTCTCGGTTTGAAGCGACTGCCGATCTGCTTCAAGGGCTAGAGTGATAAGCTGCGCTTTTGTGTAGCCACTTAAACGCACGCCCCTGTCTTTCAGATATTTTTTCAGTTCAGGAACTTTCATTGATTTAATTTTATCGCGAACATCTTCGCCGGTCGAAACGCTCACGTTGCTTGCCATCGCATGCGTAGCCCACCTCAGGTGGACCGTTCGCGTCTCCGGCGCTGGAGAGCACCCGACTCTTCGTAACCGGCAACAGCGGTATTCTGGCTTCCCTACTCGTCTGAGACTCCGGACCATGCGATGAGTCGCAGCAAGACCTCGTCTGGCTTCAAATGCTCTACCATCACCTGGGGGGGGGGGGGGGGGAGGGGGGGAGGGGGTGTCTTTGGAAGCGCCTATCAAAGCCACGTCACTAAGGTCCTTTCTCGTGTGGTAGTCCAAGGTTCTGGTCAATGGAAGCTGATAAGTGAGAAGACCAGAGGGTCGCCTCGGACAGCGGCCAGACACTCACCACACGGCCGTCTGGTCAGCGGGATACGGTGATTCGCCTCAGTCGGCCCATCACTTTGCCGTCATTATTCCTCATAACGGTCCACTTGCCAGGGGGCCAAGGCGTGACCCGGTCGCAAGAACTCTCGACCCTCTGGGTCGGGGGAACTGTCATACGCATATTTCTCTTTGTTGCAGAAGACTCCA
>JACVVK020000769.1:30000-60000 GCA_018292915.2 Batillaria attramentaria
TCAGGCACTGCCCGTGGAAGGAGAAGGGGAAGGAGAGGGGAGGGGAGGTGGGGTGTCACAGACGACAGACGCACTAAATCAGTTCAATGAAATCGCATCTAGTGAATTGCGATCTCTGAATTTGTCTTCCCTTAATGATTTGTGCTAATATGTAAGCTGTGCCACGGCATAAGCTTATGTCTATTCGTCAACTGATAATACCTTACTGCTGAACAACCACACAACCATTCATCAATTGGTGAAATATGTTTTTATGTTTCATCCACAAATCTAGAGTAACATAGGGTAACCGGCTTATTTTGCTAGAATTCCACATCCCTACAATGCAACATTTTTTTTTTCCCACACTGACAACACGCTCCTCACCCATAAGCCTGCTCTTAACTGGGCACAGCGTTGCGCTCGGTGTGTCTACTAACTACAAATCTGAACATAGCTGTGCTCGGTGACAAACCGATTGACGATGCACTGTCCGCCATGTTTGCGCGCCGAGTGACGTAGTAGTACTAGTACAGCCAATCAGAATCTGTCAGTTGTGGAAACCACAGTCACAGTTGTGGCTATTTGAAATCCAGGTTGCTGTGATGACGCCACAGCGGCGGAAACCCCCCAAATCACAACTGTGTCACAACTGTGGACAGCACTGTGGCGCTCCGCAGTGCCCAGTTAAGAGCCGGCTTAATGGGGTATTTTTTATTTTGTCTACAGGACCTGCGAAAGACTGAAACTGTGCTGCCAAGGTTCGTGCCTGAAGCACGCAACAGCCTTCCACGCCCCCCCCCCCCCATACACACACACACCGCACCCTCAAAGCAGAGGAGACAAGAGGCAGTTAATCGTGTCCCCAGGAAATCTTCCACTTAGTGCTAGCCGTGGTGTTCCGCCCACAGCCATCCCTCTATTGATGCCAAGTGTTTGTCTAATGAGCCCCTCTGATTTGGACAAACACTGGTCCCACTGTCATCGGTGAAAGGCACACATTTCCAGGAAAAAGGGGAAGAATGGCTCATCTGAGACGCTCTTGGTCGTGAGTGCAAGGAAAAGTATTAGTTTTTGAGGAGGGTGCTGAGTGTGCATGCGTTCGTCCGTGTTTGGATTTATGCACACACATTTTTTTTTGGTACTTGTTGGTTTTATATGTTCACATTTAAAACTTATACACGGACGCGAGCTGATTGGAAAATTATCGCTTCTGAGCCCGTGGGCTGAAAGTGAGAAATGGGCGTGCGACAGACGTGTAAAGCACAATTCAATGACAATGGAAATCGCAAGCTAATACCTTGCTGACTGACCAGTGTAACCAACCGCACGATGCTAAGAACAAGGGCAAGCAAGACGCAAAGGTCGAGGACCACCCTGCAAAGTGCTAGTCACTGCATCTGGCTTCAACTTTTCAATATAACTCTTAATAGCCTGGGTCCGCCCACCCCCTGCCCACTATATGATAAGGCTGGTTAAAAAGAACAAGCCACTTCAAACCAGTAGGAGCCACTTTACGCCACTATGATGCACGGCGTGGGCCTTCCCCGCTAAGCCCCAGGGCCCGTATTTAAAAGTCGAGGTTAATTTAACCCACGGCTACGGGCCTAACCCAAACTAGGACAAAAGAAACCCAAAAGCAAAATTAAATATTAAAAAAGTAAGCGAAGGAAGGAAGAAAAAATCCTTCTATAGTGGCTTAGACGCCTTACTGGAATGGGCCCGCTTCTTGATTTAAAACAAAAAAAAACAACAGAAAATTTAACCCCAGAGCTAGTTTAGGTCGAGGTTAGACTCTAACCCGGGGCTAAAAGCCCTAACCTCGACTATTACATACGGGCCCTGACCGCTGCAGACTGCAGGCTTGGAGTGGCTTTTAGTGATCTAACAGATTTCACGCAAACTTGCGATTATTGCATGGGCTTTCAAGAGACGAAGTCAAAACGCACAAGCACTGAAGCAGACTCACCGTTTTCTTCAATGGTGTCATCATCCGGGTCTATACTGGACACCCTTGAGTACGTGCACGACGTTTTCCTCCGAGACTTGACTACTTTCTCCCTGTCCTCAATCTCCATCTTGCTTCGCCTTTTCTGACCGAAGTGCCACACGGGAAAAACGCATTCTCCACCATTCCGTTAATAAATGACCCAACAAGCTGTCATCGCCTCCTGCTTCGAACTGTCGCATTGCTGATGAATTTTACTCAGTGTCCTAAGCACGCGCGCACGTACGTTTCATAGGTACGCTTGGTTATAAAGCCAGGGATATCTCTACCGGCATCTAGACAGAACAAGTGCCTAAGCGTCATGGCTTTGACATGCACCTAAGCCCTTTTTCTGATGATGGTAAACGCCAGAGACCGAAGTGCCATGTGAAAATTTATCCCTTGCTTTTGTTTAGAGATCAGTAATTTGGTACGAATTGCATGCAGTCATGACCACAGTGCACCATATTCTTCTTCTGTGTTCCCCGCTAGAATACAGGGTACCGCCATAATTTATCACTGGGGGAAAAAATAAAATCAACTCCAGGCCTCTGCACGCACAAGAACAAACTTATCAATGACCTCTCTACTGAACGTGTTCCTCCTCAAGAAACTGATATCCAGCGACCTATGTGGCACGCACACCTACATAGATGTGTATCGGCTAAAGTTTTTAAACTTTTCTTCCTCTGAATGGTTCTGACGCCTGAGTGTGTGCGGTAAGTGTAACACTGATTGCGATATGCAGTACATGTTCTACCACGACAAGGAAGCAAGAAGTGCATATCTGCACTGGTATTTTATACAGAATCTTCGGTTTGCTATTCACACCTTCTTGCACTGGCCTGTACCAAAATTCGAGACCAATTTCTTTCACAACCTAAGCCCTACTTTCTTACGTTCTTCAAAAGCCTTTATGTCAGTAAAACCACCAGTTGGCTATATGGGTGTTGTAGGTGTTTGCCGATTTGTGTGCATGTGTGCGTTTAACACATAATTTACATGTATAATTTGCAACTATCATCCTACACGTACACAAAATGGCAAATGACTGCCATATGTACAGTATAAGCTTGCTGGTGCCTTGTTTTATTGGGGGTTGACCTGTTCCATTGAAACTTGTGTAGGCAATGGCATTGTCTGCCATGAACAAACCTTCGCATTAATCAGGTTAATATCATGTGGCTGTATACATGCATTGCAAATACATGCGGATGGCCTTCAATATGGATGAGACCAGAACAGTTCTGTGTACAATGTATATTTTGTTAATTAAATTGTACAGTATGTATTGCAGCATGTGTGTGTTTGTGTGTGTGTGTGTGTGTGTGCTGGGGGGGGGGGGGAGAGGGGTTGGTTGGGGAGTGAGCCTAAGTATAACAGAGACAGAGACAGAGAGTGTGCAACGATATACAGGGCTGTGTTCTAATGAAGATCAACGAAGAAGAATGCAATGCCCTGTACACCAGTACTGTACTTGAAATCAAAAGAAAGATCATGCATTTCACTTAATTATCATACAAACCACATGAACACAAACCGACCAAAACACAAACAGCTGATGTCCCATACCAGTCTAGCTTCACTTTGCATCACCCCCATCCATGAAATAAATTAATTAATCAAACAAACAAAACAAATTGAAAATAAATAGATTTAAGCCAATCACTAACAGTCACTGGGTGAAGAGGTGAACCATACTGTGTGGGCGACACCAACACTCCCAGTAGTGACACTCAGCTGTCAGATGATAAATCACCTGCATTATTTGTCTTGCAACACGTGTGTCTGTCATGGCCAGCAGACCACATTCCTACGCGCTGCAGTCAAACTGTGTGATTGCCAAGCAGTGACGGCCAGAACTTGAACAGTAAGTAACTAAAGCCTGGAGTTTCTCTTTATGTTCTATGTAAGCAGGTCTATACACACTTTACTTCAAGCAGATGTTAAATTCTGAGATTTTTCTAAGAAATACTGGAAATGTATATTTATGTGTACCAGTATGTATGTATGTATACGTGTGTATGTATGCGAGTATGTTAAAAAAAAAACAAAAAAAAAAACACACACACAAAAAGATTTTTTTAAGACCAAAAAAAAAAAAAAAAAAAAATTGAAAGCGGAACCAGGAAAAAAAACTGCTGGAAATGTCCACTGGTTCAACTGATTGCCGTGGTCTGGGGGTGATAACTATTGACATGGCGGGAAAATAGGGAACTGATAGGTCATTTGACATAAAGTTCACATGAAAACTGTCAATACAGTGATGTAATTTCTGTTCGAACTTTAAAAACAAACACCTAACGCACACATACAGGAGTGTAGAGTTTTCATGACAGAGAAGTGTAAACGCACATTTTACCACTGCTGAAATTATGAGGACAAAGCTGATGTAAGTGCTTTAGATATCTGAGAGAACAACACCACAAAAAATGCATTACACAAACACTGACATGCATGATGATTAGACATGTTGGAAATGCTTGTTCAACCATGGGCACAGACTTGTTGACAAGAACTGTACTGTAGTGTAGGAATGTACACGCCACAAATTCATGTACATGCAAGGGAAAGAACTACAGGCCAACTGACACAGTCTCTTCAGGATTGTCTCCCACCAAGAGCTCCCTCTGACTCTCTCTCTCTCTCACACACACACACACACACACACACACACACACACACACACACACACACACACACACAGTGACTGAAAAACCTGACACTCACCATGTGATTTGTCCGGCAGTTCCATTCCCTGAGCGTCCCTCCCATCCATCACGATGTCCAGCATCTCGTCGTCGTCAGTGCTTGTGCGTCGCAGTCTCTGTCTCCCCTCGATGCGCCCGTTGTTGTCCAGCCGGCCCCGTATCTCTGCGTCGTCGCTCCCGCTGACATCCACAGTGCGGTACATAGGGGCTGCTGGGTCCATAAATTCTACAAGCAAAGCATCAGTCTCCAGTGGCTCCATTCAGTAGGTCGATGAGGTGAAGTCATAGGTCAAATGTCAGTCACTTCATCAAATGCTGGTCAAGCCTCCAGCGTTAAGAACCCAAATTTTAAAACAAAGCTGGCAGAAGTGCTACCTGCCAGTCCACTCTACAATTTTGGTTGTGTGCGGGGAAAAAAAGAACAAGGATAAAAAATATAAAAAAACCCAAGGAGAAACTTCATTCACTTCCTCAGAGGTAAAGTCTCAAACTACAACCCACAAACAGTGTGTGTCCTGTTGATTTGCATCAGAAAAAAAAATGCTGACCGTTTTCCTTGTGACTGGGGTGAGAAAACTATACTTTTTCCCCAGATCTCTTTGGTAGCAGGCTATGTTTAAAAATATAAAAATCTGATATGATGAGATTCAGTGAGTAAATTTTTTTCCATAGAAGAATGCTTTTAGATCGTTTGATATGAGGTAAGGTGTCACAGGCAAGTTTATCAGATCAGATCAATTCCACTCAAAATGAGTCAAGATGCATGTCAGATCTCAGTAACTGAACTGGCGGTTACTGAATGTGCTCAGGACTTCTGGTCAGGAAATCATTGTGAAGTAGGAAGAGCCTGCAACAGATAAGAAAAAAGCAAGTGTTAAACCTTATGTAGCAAGAATATACTGTAACAAGATTTATCATTAATAACCATTTAACCCTATGCACATTGTCAACTATCCTCCACAAAATGGCCCACTGCAGGAAACTGAAATTCGGAAAAATAAAGACGATTACCTCCCTTAAAACTCCCCATTTCGTATACATGTGGGTAATTATGCCAGTGATGATTTTATCCCCAAGTTCTGTGTGTTGTTTATCACAGTATGGATGGTGATCATAGAGTCAATCATGCCAAATTAACAGTAAACAAACAAAGTGGAACTTATGCAACTTATGTTCTCCCAGCTGCTGTTACACAGCTGAAAAACATGAACTGAAGAAATCACTCTGGACAATTTACTTTCAAGAGGATAATCATGTTATGCTTAATTAATTAAGACACAAAACTGACACCAATCTGTTCCCAAGCAACAACAGTCTAGATAAATTACAATATCAGTATCAACTAACTCCTGAAATGACCAAGAATAAAAAAGAGAGAACACACTCCTTATTAATGACTTAAAAGTAACTCTTGCGATGCTTGGACTTCTACCCAGTTTAAGCAGTATTCTGTTTGGGGGAAGTGGCAGCAGGTCGGATTAAGCATGTTGGTTTCAAAACAAGGAAAACAAATTATTGCACGGGAGCGCTGTGCAGCTCATGCAGCACTCGTCTACAAAATTACTGATTGTAGCAGAAAATAATGAACGGCGATCAATGTAGAGAGCTCTGGATTAACACAATAACAGGCATACAGAACTTTAATTATCTGGGGAAAAAATAAATTGAGGGTAAGAAAAAAAAAGTGTCAACAATAAACAAAATCTCATGTGCACAGACAAACACATACATGTGCATGGGACATTCACAACATACATGTACTCGCTTGAAATTCCAATTCCTTTGAAACTGAAAACCGTCCTGAGTTACCGTATCTTTTATGCAGATACATGTATACATACATACTACTGCACAAGTTTTACAACCAAGTGCGTATATATATGGAGCATTGAAAAAAGGAGACACAGTCCTGTAACTTCACAACCTTGATGCCCAGCAGTTCTTTTAACACTAATGATGGGATTTTGCCAGTCACCTCATCAAACAAACCATGAAATGACTGGTTCATGTTCAAGTGTTCACAATCACATAAGTACAACATAGGTGTAGCAGACACTTGACAGTGTACTTCACACTGCCTGGCCAAAAAGCCATTCAGACACTGAATACAAATGCGCGCTAATCTAGAAACTCATGAAGACAATTTCACACAAACTTCAATCTATAAAATTTAAAACCAAAGAGGCAGCTTCCCTGGTGGAGAAGAAACACAAGTGACAAACAGTAACACAGAAATGCTATACACCACTGAGGTTCGACAAAATGGCAGTAATCATGAATAATTTGTTGCCGTTAAACTTTCATTAACTGCAATTTAATGTAAATTCTTTACCATACACAGCAGGGTGAGTGTCACCCTTCAACTGATGTGTCTTTGTATTGTGTGATGTGTAACATGTATTGATTGACGTGCTGGTTTGTATAGTGTGAATGTGTATGAGTGACGTGTGTTAGCGCAATGAGTCACCGTGTCTGAGAAGTGCGCTATATAAGTGAAATTTATTATTATTATTATTATTATACATCACGTTTCCATCTAATTGTGAGGGCAATGGTGCTGCATTTGAATTACACAATGTCCCTTTTTGTCAAGAAGTATTCATTAATGCAGTTAAAGTGTGATTTCATCAGCCCGAATGACTAAGTCCTTCACTTTTTCTCACACTAATGACCTCACATAGACATGTTTATCTGACATCACACAAGCCATACTCTTGTACTAAACAGGGAAACGCTGGAAAGTAACTGAAATGAGTGTGTGATGTGTACAACGTGCTCTACTTAGTTGGATCTGTGTTTTTCAGGTTGAATAATCAATATGGGTATACACTGGATGAAACGGAATACGGATGTGCATGTGCCACCGAAATGTGCTGGAAAAACAGATTGAGTGTTACATAAAATAAAAATACAACAACATTGTATATCGTACACTGTGTTATATCTCCACTGACTAAAGCAACAGCTTGTCTGAATACAATGACACTTTCACGCACATGCTTCTACACAGACTACAAACATCCAGGGGTGACAAGGGTGACAACATACAACATAGTGCATGCCCATAGAAGTGACAGCTAGCTCACCTACAACCTTTCCTTTTGCGATTTTACGTTGCTCAGAAGCTCACAGTATTGAAAAAGAACCAAAATATGATCAGTACACAACATATCATGTCAATGACAGTTTGTACAACTCACAAAAATAAAATCTGCAAATGCTAACGGACGACACTAGCTGCAGACAGGTAATGCGTAAGAGCAGAGATTGTCAACATCATGTGAGAATGACCTTGCACAAGCTGCTGCATTTTGATCAATAAAAGCCAGATAACTGTTTAATGTTATTCAGTGAAAGACTTACTGTTTTCATATGTAGGATGTATGTAATATAGGAACTGAAGCCTGCTTAATGCACCAGTATCTTGCCATTTATTCCTACCAAATTCCACTGAAAGTCTAATAAATTCAACTTGCAGTGCAAGAAATGTGAAGACAAGCAGTCAGCGCCTCACACACAAATGGTAACAGTTCACAATCGTAGAAGGTTATCACTCGGGTCACATAAATGCGTGTATGCGAGTAAGCTGCTCATTGATAGCCACTTCACGATAATCACTGGCTACTACATACTTGTAAACAAACGGATGCATGGTCACATGTCTTGTGAGTCATTATCTTAATCTTAGTAGGCAATAAATACACACAATATGGATTAACAGTTTATATGCATGCATTATCCTCAGCACACCCTACACGTTCGCTACGGTTGCTACCCGCTTGGGGGGGGGGGGGGGGGGGGGATGGGCATGACAAAGTGTTTCTTTCACGACGTAAGATTTGACTCTTGACTGCGATTTTTTGGTGTCACAATGCAACATATTTTAGGGTGCTCTTACCGTGTTCAGCGGACTCAAGTCCGGATCAGATGTAAAAGAAATTATTCCGCCGTCCAGCTGCGCCGTCTGATGTTCGTTTTTATGACTTATTGAAACACAACCCGTCAAACGGCGAATGTTTCGGTCAGCAGGACTACATAATCAAGCAAAAGAAATCTCACATCCGGTACATGTACGTTCAGAGTAGCCTCCCTTGGCACGTGGGCGAGAAGTGTCGTCTGCTGGTGAATGCTGGTCAATAGATTGACGTTCCAGCGAAGGCCTTGGAAAGAGGTCTTTATTTCTAGCCTTCAGCTTATGCTGTTCGGTGGGCGCGGTCCACGGTGGCTATAGTGCTTTTGCTTTACGTACTTTTGTGTTTACCAGCATCAGCTTTGACGCAGTGGCGCAGCCTCAAGTAACTCAGTAAAACACAATAGCGACACTTGACTCTGTGCGTGTGTGTGTGTGTGTGTGCTGCCAGAACTGTATTTTTCTGATAAGAGTTGTTGCTGTCGTTGTGTGTGTGTGTGTGTGTGTGTGTGTGTGTGTGTGAGGTGCTGCTAGAACAGCATTTTTCTGAATAAGAGTTGTTGAATGTTGTCAGAGGTGTGTGTTTGTGTGTGTGTGTGTGTGTGGGGGGGGGGGGGGGGGGTCCTTTTTCCACACACAAAGAGTCGGCCTGATACACTGAGTTTGTACGCAAGAGTGAAATTTTATAGCAGTTTATTTTCCAACAAACATTTGCACATCATTGCAAAAATGCATTAAAAGATTTTTTTTTTTAAACAGCAGAAACTTACAACTTTTCACAGAACCTCGCCAGTGTTTACACTTGAAAGATTCATCAAAAATATGTACAAGCCCGATACTTATACATTCTTGTATATACAGGGGAACTGAAAGTTGTAGAGATATCACATGGTTGTGCTTAATTCACAATTCACATCAAACATCCAACACTTGCCAAACTATCTCTCTCTCTTCACTTTCTACAAAACTGTAGTGTAATCTAAACACAGTGTATTATGCTTTTTATTTATGCTACATGTACCACTACTAAAACAACCACTCAAAACACAATCAAAACTTAAATTCTCTGACTACAGTAAATGCTACCTGAGAATATACAGCACTGTAACTTCTTAAACTATAGGTCTACTTAAAAAAGGAAAAAATACCAATATGGAAATATTAATAAAATTGCACAATTCATATGGCATGTGTGTGTGTGTGTGTGGCCTGAATTTCATTTCACTGAATTTGTAGGTCGGATGAGCATACTCTCTCGTTTTGGGCTTCAGGGATCTCAGTTTGTACACAACAATATATTCGGTTGAAAATACTGTCATATTGCAGTTTCCACCAGTTGATACATCTTAATCAATATGCACCATGCGACGTGAATGCGTCAACATGAATGCCTCCTGGGGCACTTTGTAATAGGGGTGGTGGGATGCGAGGGGGGGGGGGGGGGGGAAGCACGGAAGGGGGGGGGGGGGGGAGGCGTAGGGATACCACGTAAGCTCGACCAAATGCTGTTTGACGTGATGCCCCATTCGTGATGCCCCATTCGTGATGCCCCATTCGTGATGCCCCATCCGGGCAACATTCCTGGATGACACTAGCCTACACAAAAGTACCCGGGTACATTGTTTTAAGACATAAGACATAAGAAATTTATTAAATTTCCGAAAGTGGAACATTGCTTTTTTTGTTACCCCTGAACCAAGTAGTACGTGTATTTTGTGTATTTCTGTTTTTGAAGAAAACGTTGATAAGCATCATTCTTCTTCTTCTTCTTGGCGGTCGCTGGGGTCACACTGGCAGGCCGGTTGTCACAATAAAGTGGGCCGTTTTCTGAAGTTCCTGCCGGCTACCGTACAGCTTGGAGTGCAGACTGGTCTCTTCTGGCCACACTGCTGTACGCAGCTCCTGGAGCTTGGGGCACTGCTGGAGGACATGCTCTGCCGTTTGCTCGACTGACGGTGCCGCAACTACACTCTGCAGAGGGGGCCAGTCCGAGCTTCCGGTGCATATGTGAGCATCACATTCAATCTCCAATCTAGCTTTGGACAACAACTTACGTGTGTATTACTTTTTGTGGGATGGGTGAGTGTTTGGGAGTAACGTATTTTCCACCACGTGTGGGTGATATCAAAGATGGGGCATGGAGAAAAAGGCCAGCACAAATAACTACTTTTTTGTGGATACCACCCAGTTTAGTCATCGTTACACAGTATTGTACACGTCCAATCCGAGCCTATTTCCATTCATAAAGCGCAGAGGCACTCCGTGAGAGAAAGTTACAAAAGCCACACCCCAAACACCTCGAATTTCTTAAACTAACCAAGAGACGATCAATTGTTCACGAAATGATAACCAAACTAAAGCTTCTACATTCGACTGCTCTCCAAGGTTTTTGCGGCTATGTTGGTTTTCCTCTTCATCGACAGACGTCGGAGGACGTTGCCTCGCTTGATTTCGTTGACGAGGTTGTCCACGATCTTCTTGTCCTGGCCCGGACCAGCACCGTGGGGCAGAGCTCCTCCTGGGACGTCCTTGTGAGTACCTACAGAATCGAGACAGAAATACAAGAAAATAGTATGAGTGGCCCTGCACAGAGGCCAGTTACTGAGTCAGGTGGTAGACTGGGGAGCGCTGTTCTCGGTGTTTATAGCTTGTGAACTTACGGATAGGTAAGACTATTTACATGCGTTCGACAACAACTTCTACTCACTGCTACGCTATCTTACAGAGAGCTATTGCTGCTTTGTGCAGGTTTTGCAACTGGATCTATGTCCTGTTCAAAACGGTTCACACTGTGAAACCATCGAGTGTACTTGACGGTGTATCCACCAGTTACGGATACTTTTCTTGTTCACGGGAGCCGGGATAGCCGAATGGTAGAGAGTTGGATTTCAGTCAATGCTCGGGTCGTGAGTTCGAATCCCGGCGGGGGCCAACTATTTGTGCTGCTCTTTTTCTCGCAGCCCCGTCTTCGATATCACCCATACGTGGTGAAAAAGAGTGTTAAACTCCCAAACACCCACCCACCCTCTTCTTGTTTAGTCCGGGAAAACGGAAAACCGAGTACCCAGAACTAACACAAAAGGCGAATTTATCAGCGAAACCACCGCTTTCGTTGCGTTAAATCCCACATTTGCAATATCTTAAAAACGACATGGGTATGGCCAATTTCGAGACCGGACTCGGAACTGGAGAAAACAAGACAAAATTAGGAGATCCCATAAACAATACACATTTCTTACTTCGTCGTTTCTCCAGCATCTCCTCGTGAGCCTTTCGTCTCATCTCGGCCTTCTGGGCCTGCTCCTTACGGCTCTCCAACTCCTGCACAGACAGACAGCAAGTTGCTAACAGACTGATTTGCTTGTCTCATGACGAGTGATTGCAAAAGGAGACACCAAGCACCATATAATATTATACGGTTCCGATCGCGGTGATCATCAAGCCACACACAGGCCCTTTAACAAAAAGTGTCCACATGAAATCGTAAGAGTCACATGTTTTCTTCTGTCATGATTTCCGTTACCTGTTCACACGCCTTGACTTTCTCACAGAATTCCCGGAAGGTGTCGATGAACTCGTCCAGATGGAAGGTGTGTTCGTTCTCACAGTAGTGTGTGGCCAGTCGCTTGGACAGTGCGGTCAGGCGTTCAAATCCCTCGTCTACATCACCCAAGTCACCTTCAGCTTCCTGGGAAACGAACGAACATTTTCCTTAACTCCGCTTGTAGTCAGAGGTACAACAAGCTCTTGTTTGTAAGTACCCTTCCGTGCTCGAAAAGCACGAGTTGCTGTACTTTGTAACCTCTTTTTACTTTTTTTTTTACTTCCTCTGCTACCGGCAGTTACAGATGAAGTACAAGAAATCCATTAAAAAAGCTAAGTACATAGCTTTAATTTTTTGTTTTTTTGTTGTTGCGATTCTATTAAATCTTAGTTGACAATTCTATTAAATCTTATTAAAGGAAAATGTCAAACATAATGATATTAAGGTGACAAACATCTTGCTTTCGTGACTTCCTGTCAGGTGCGTGCTCTTGAATGTTCCGAACTGTGCATGGTAATTATTTGTTTCTCGATTGAAGCTTCCCCCCCCCCCCCCTTTTTTTTGGAGGGGGGGGGGAGGGGGTGGGCGGGGGGGGGATATGATGCCTGAGGCTAGTAGTTAACATACAGGCATTTTGAGGTCTTGTGCATTTATATTCTCAGTATCTGATGTCAGTAACCTACCTCCAGAAAGTCCTTGTACTGCGTCCTGACGTCTTCCTCAACGTTCTCCAGCTGACGCTGAAGCTTGCGGACGTGCAACTTGACCTGGGCGAACTCTCCCTTCACGCCTTCTATCGACGACCTGAGCATGCAGGCAGAACAACTCACGATGAGAGGCACACATAGCCATTGGTCGTTCACAAGTGCGGAGAGAGAGAGAGAGAGAGAGAGCGAACGAACGAACGAAAACATTTTCAACGGAATAGATTTAGCCATACAATGGTTAATTTTCAATCTGCCGTTGCCATAAAAGAAACGAGCTACTGGCCAAAAAAAACAAAAAAACCCAAAAAACAAACAAACAAATACAACACTGAGCAACAAAAAGAGAGAGAGAGAGAGAGAGAGAGACAGACAGACAGACAGACAGACAGACAGTCTAACAGACTGATAAACAGACAGATCAGCTTTGGCCCCTTATCACTTGTCTTAATCAACACAGACAAATCTTTCAGCATCGTGTACCATTGCTTACTACACGTATCAACAGAGAACGACCCTGACCTTGAGGCTTTCTGAAGATCGTCCAAGAGGTCATCAACGAATTCCAATGCGTCCTTGTCCTTGCGCTGCGCCTCTTCCACCAGCACGTGCAGCAAAGTCAAACGCGGGTTGTTTGACTTGGTCATCACCAGTTTGTTCAGGGAACTCATACGGAACCCACACGCCTCGCCAGCATTGCTACCCTAAGGAAAAGATCGAAGAATGCAGCATTTGCATTCAACAAACTTGGTCAAGTTCTATAGCTGCTTGGGTGTTGTTGTTGTTGTTGATCGTCATTTTCCACCAGATAAGGGTGACACCAAAGACGGGGCAACGAGGGAAAAGCCAGCCCACAATTTGTCTCTCGGCTCGGATTCGAACCCACGGACAGAGCAATGACGGTTCAACGGTTTACCTGCTCGGCTGTTCCGGCTCCCCCCAAATTCCATACATGCAGCAAAAGGTAGGTATTAGGATAGGTATTGGGTGGCGCTGCCCCGCGGCGACGCGCTTCCCCCGGGGGAAGCAGCCCGAATTTCCCGAAAGGGATAATAAAGTAGGAAAAAAAAATAGCAAGTACCTCAACATAGATTATTCCCTTCGGTGCAGTCCTGGTTAAAAGAGAAATGGCGCAGAATATATCACACCTCTGAAAATTTGATAGGGCACGAGATACACCAGGAAACACTGCCACCGCATAAACTTAGCTGTCGTGCTGTGCAGCGAGTGGCGGCCGGTGGTCTAGTGGTTAAGACTTTATCACCTATGCGAGAGGTCAAGTTCGAGTCCCACTCGGGGCAAAGATTTTTTTTCTCTCGTACGTGGTAACGTTCCTTCGGGCCATCCGTTGGGGGTTCTCTCCGGGTACTCCGGCTTCGGACCCCCCCCCCCCCCCCCCGTTCCCGCCCCCCTCTGCTTCGAAAATGTAAGCCCACAAAAATCGAAAATAAATGCAATTCTTAAATTCCGAAACTTAGATTGCTGAGCTGGCTTTTCGCAACACGTGAATGTTCATGTCCAGTGTGTGGGAGAATGCGTGTGATTCACGTGAGCGTGCGTGATGGGTTTAGCTCGCGGCGATTTGAGCCAAAGGTTTGGGATAAAGCGCCTATATTAATGCAATCATCATTATCATCATTACCTGGTTAATGAAGTTCCCGGCATGCAGAACGAATCGGAGGAACTTCTTCAGCGACTCGTTGTTGTACAGCCGCCGGCAGATGCTGTTGACGAGGGTGATGTGCGGACGGATGGTGAGAAGCTGAGAGGGCAAGTCTGCCCGCAGCACCATGGCGTCAAGCCGAATTCGGTAGGAGGGCAGTTCCATCAGCTTCAGGAAGAACTTCTCGGCGTTTCCAAGCTTCTCCGTGTCACCTTCGTAGTTCGTCAGCTGCTCTATCTGCAAACGACAAGGAGGGGTAGAGGAGTCCGAGTTAGTGCTCTGGCCCTGTTGCTTCTGGTTTATTATCTGCGAATCCGTGAAAATGCCAAGTAGTCCACAATATTGAATAAAATGTTGATAACAATGGAAAATAATCAATAAGAAATAAAGTTTAAAGGCACCACTGAGTGACGTGAACCTCCCCTGCTGACAGGGTGGGGGGTTTAACGTCCTTTTTCACCACGGGTGATATCAAAGACGGAGCAACGATGAAAAAGCCAACAAAATAAAATAATTTAATGGCCTCAGCCGGAAATCGAACTCACGACCCAAGCATTGGAAGTCCAACGCTCTACCATTCAGCCACCCCTGCTGGCAGACCTGAGTACAATTAGTAAAGCAGGCAAGAGAGACGAATGTAATTGCCGATAAAAAGTTACAAAATGACAGGTGTTTGCAGCTAGGCTGGTGGTAGCGCCATTAACACATTTCTTTTTTGGCCCTGTATGCGAAAATCAGGCAAGATTTACGGTTCCTTAATGGCTCTTACTGCAGGCAAGCACGAGTATAATCAAAGCGCAACATCCCCTCCAGGCCAAATTTAAATCCATGCAGGCATGAATTAATTTATTATGATTTTTTTTTAGGGAGGTCACTCGTACACAACCCCAAACTTACCTGGCAGGTATTGAGTTAATGTCATTGCAAAAATTATGCTATTATCACCTAAACCTTCTCAGAGCCCCTGACTTACCCCAAAACTTATGAAACGGCGAGCTAGTCATTACATTCGCTCAATTTTACACACTGAATTCGACGGAATCGTCAGCAATGAACCGACTGCAGACTTACTTCATCAGCCGGAGGAAGTAGCTTGATGAGCCCCTTGAGTTTCTCCACGCCAAAGGCTCGGTAGTCTCCCTTCTTGATCATCTCCACGATGGCTTCGTTGCTTTTCCGGAACTGTTTCAAGAAAATGTTGACGTTCATGCTCCGCTTGGCGTCCAGCAGCGTCACCTAGAACCACACAAAGTTGCAGTCATATACTATGGAGTCCGTCTCGGTTGTGAGGGTCTGTTTTTGCGTGCAGAAGAAAGAGGGTGGGTGGGTGTTTGGGAGTTTAACGTCCTATGCCACCGCATACGGCAGAAGAAAGAGCAGGCCTGTGCAACGAATGACTGAAGTAGACACACTACCATGGAGGTAAGCACTTCGAGTTGGTGAGATACTTCAGTCCCATAGGAGACCGTTGGTTGGTCGTCTGTGGCTTTAATGATACTAATGCTGCCATTTTTAGGCTCACAGGTACTTCTGGGCTGTTCTGGTGGTGTCAGTCTAGCATCACACCACTAAGTCGCACGCACAAAGACATGCAGACAGGCTTGCGTTCAGCCGATCGAAGCATGTATAAGCGCCCTATAAGTCTATTATTATTATTGTTGTTGGGACACGAATGGACGAATGCACTCCAGAGTGCAGTCCCCTTTCACTCAGCAGCCGACAGCACATTTCTCTTGTGATTGTCTCCCCTGACTTTCACCGAGCAGCCGACAAAGGAACACATGGCACATGTCATTTATGGACGGCTGACTTTTCCTCGGTTTCACGGCCAACGAATGTCAGTGTGCTGTATTTGGAGTTCTACCAATCTCTAAGATAGACTATTACCAAAACACAGGCACAATCACAAACGCAACTGTTCCAAAACAGAATCCCGGGTGGGTGTATGGGAGTTTAACGTCCTTTTCCACCACATACGGGTGATGATCAAAGACGGGACAACGAGAAAAGGGCCAGCACAAATATTTGAACCCAGCCGGGATTCGAACCCACAACCAACAGAATCCCCCTTATAAAAAGCATAGTAATGGTAGTATAGCATCAGGACAGTTTCTATCACATGCGTGTGTTATCAAAGACGATACAATGAAGAACATACCAGCACAAACCACTGACTCCCACTCTCAGCCGGCGGGACTCAAACTCACGACCCGAGCACTGAAAGACCAACGCCCCCCCCCCCCCCCCCAACACAAACACACACCCTCACCCTCCGCCGTCACAACTGGAGACAGATATGTACATGTCATTATCTACGTCTTTTGTCCGAAATCCCCAGAGGGACCCACTGACTCGCCCCCTACGTAGTCACGATCGCCGCAAAAAAATTCATCCAAACCCTTTCTTGGCTTTACTGACCTCCATACTGGCGGACTGTCGTTTGAGCACGGACTTGTCGTCTGCTTTGTCCTCGCTGAGCGCGGCCGACTTTTGGGCGAACAGTTCCTCCAGCTTACTGTACTCCACGGAGATAGAGTCACGCATCTTGTTCACGTCCCCCCACACACTGGTCTCTGAAAGAACAAGGAAAGCAGAACAGATATCGATATTGGCCGCGGCAGCGCCAGACAAGGCCAGAGAAGCAGATAGAGAGTCTCGCAGACGTTGCATGATGAGGGGGTGTCGCTAGCAATATGCTTTCTGACTAGTAATCCATTAGACGTATTCAACCGAAAGGAATACTGATCGAGATAAAAGCCGTGAAGCATCAATGAGGGAGAGGCAAATGACCAACGAAAAACGCTGGCCTTGGCCTAGCTAAGAGAGTTTTTCATTCTGATATCATCCAAGAATAGACGACTCCACTCCTGTCAATCAAAACGGGCGAGCCCCCAGAATTTAGCCAATCGCCTGCCGTGGCATAATGAGCACAATACATGGCATGGCCTGTAGGACACTACAGAGAGGGAAGCATATCTACGTCGATACGACCGAAACCTGGAAAGAAAGTGTGCAGTCCCTGACGTCATCTGAGGAAAATGACCATTTCGTCAATCTCTTTCATCTTGAAATCACCCCCTTTTCCATAAAATGACGGACTGTGTTTTGCCCGCAATACACGACAGATTAAATGGGCGGGACTTTGGCCTCGGAAACTGCCGAGCGGAGTCGTCTATTGAAGAAATACTGGAGAAACTCAATGAAGTAGTAGCAGTAGTACACGTAACGGAAGAAGAAAACAGAGGAAAGAACTTTGAAACGATTTGTTTTAAAACTGTGCGAGATGCGGTCTTCAGTCCGGATTTAAAATTTTTTTTTTTTACTACTTTATTGTCCCTATCGGGAAATTCAGGCTCCTTCCCCCGGGGGAAGCGCGTCGCCGCGGTGCAGCGCCACCCAATACCTATCCTTCCCTTTTTTTAGGGGGGGGGGGGGAGAGGAAAGCCTTAAAACCCGGAGAGAACCCCCCGATGAGCAGCCCGGCAGCCAGGAAAAACCGGTATCACATATCACAAGCTCGACCTGGGCTCGAACCCACGCTTCATCGCCGTGACACTGGTGACGGCCCTTCAGTAGTGCAGCGGCTAAATCCGACGCGCTACCTATTAGACCACCCCCTATAAGACAGGAAACAGCAATAACAAGTGAAAGCTGTTACGTACGTTTCACAAGAGTTGGCGGTAGTTTATTCCAAGTGAAGGTTTTCATTTTGACGGACGGTGACGGCGTCTTGATCGGTTTCACTTCAGGCACTACAGGGGTCAAGTGACGAAGACCCTGCGCTGCCCCGGGGGACGGAGGGGGCAGCGGTGGGGGTGGGGCTCCGGGTGAAGGAGGGGCAGGTGGGGGTGGGGGAGGTGGGACTAGGCCGCCCGGGGATGGCGGTGGTGGGGGTGGGGGTGCAGGAGGTGGTGGTGGTGCGCCTCCTGGAGGTGGGGGAGGGGCAAGGCCACCGGAGGAGGGTGGAGGGGGTGGTGCAGCAGGGGGACCTCCAACTCCGGACGAACCACCCGACTAGAAAAGAAGAAATACAAAGTTAAAGAAAAGTTTTTGAAAAAAAAAAAGTTGATAAAAATACTGTGACGTTGACATCCTCCTCACCCCCTCCCCCCGCCCTTCCACCTCCACCCACTCCCCATCCCAACAGAAGGAAAAGGCCACAAACTTGGGAGTGAAAAAAACATTCTTGTATGTTTTCCTTCATCTTTTATTTGAAGGTTTACCAGGATCAAAATGTTAAAAATAGCTCAGGCTACACGATGTAACGGCAATATAATTATACTCCTCACTCATTACATTACTTATTTCAGAACTCATTTCCCGCGCGCTCTGAGGCGTTCATAGTTTTGATATGACCCTATCGCGCACACACACACACACACACACACACACACACACACACACACACACACACACACACACACACACACACACAACAACAACAACAACAACAACAACAACAACAAACCCCAGACAGCGGGAAAAACAATCCAAGCAGACTACGCACAGCGAGGACTATACCCCAAACGTCCCCAGACTAATCACTGTAACGCACAGAGTGCATCAAATATGGTAATCTGACCTGATCTGTGCTACCACTGACAGCCGTCTGTCGGAGTACCCCAGACCGCCTCAGCAGCCTGCAGCTACCACCCGGACTTTTGAGATCGCCCCCTTCTGTCTGCACGGCCTTGTCATCCGTGTGTTTTGCCAGTTGCTTGGCTTGCTTCATCAGTTTCTCCGCCTCCAGAGCGTTCTCCACAGCCTGCCGCGTCAGCCGCTCCAGCAAGAGCCACGTTCCTTCGCTACGGACACAGAGAATAGGACACTGCTGGTGAAGAATGTATAGGACGCTACAGACAAATGGGACATCCCAGCCAACGGACGACCCTACTCCTGTCACTCAAAAGAGCCGAGCCCCTAGAATTCAGCCAATCCAGTCCCGTGGCATAATGAGCAGAACACATGGCATGGGGTCTGGCAAAAGTTTTTGCCCGACACTACAACGAGGGAAGCACGTGTAGTTTGATATGGCCGAAACATGGAAAGAAAGCAGTAAGTCCATTGACGTCATTTGAGGAAAAAGACCATGACGTCAGTCTCTTTCATACTGAAATCGCCCCCTTTTCCATAAAATAACTTCATGGACGCACTGTGTTTTGCCAATACACGGCAGAGGAAAGGGGCGGGGCTTTGGCCTCGGGCTTGTGGAGTGGAGTCGTCTATTAACATGTCGCCCACAGGTCCGTAGCCATGCCCTCTGATTCTCCATGGAAACCTATTCGACTTCTTTCTGACGTGCAACGGCACAACACGGTAAGTCCGTGACGTCATTTGATGAGAAAAGGGGGGATTTCAACATGAAAGACACTGACGTCATGGTCTTTTTCCACCAAATGACGTCTGGATTTGCTGTGTCTTAATTGCCATTACAAGACAGCTTTGTCAAGAAAATAGAAGGTTCCCTGCTATCGATACAGACAGACAGAAGAGAGATGGGACGTTCTGGTAGAGAACCATCGGATACTCCGACAATCCCACACAATACGTGTGATTTAAGACATAAGACATAAGACATTTATTAAATTTCCAAAAGGAACATTGCTTTGTGGTCTCTCATAAAAAAAAAAACATAAAGCATGCCAAACACTCACTCATACGACCATGCACACCCATTCCACCTATTACATGCTCACACACTCATACCTAAAAATCTATCACAATGTTGCAGCACTATAAATAAATTACAACACTACTACATAAATAAATTACAACAGCAGTGGTGAACATAACACCGGCCCCCGTGGTGTAGTGGTTAGCACTTCGGACTATGGACCGGGAGACCGGGAGACCCGGGTTCGATCCCCAGTCGCGGCAAGCGGGGTTTTTTTTTCCTACCTAGGTCGGCTCCTACCCAGAGCGGGTGTGCTATGGACCAAATGGGGAGGCTGTTGCCACACAGCCGAGCTTCACCCACTTCACGGGTGCGACTTGGTATGACACGCCGGCACAGTGCACTTATCTTGACGCGGTGTGCTGGCTTGCGATCCCTGATGACCCCTAGAGCTATGTCAGTGGGAGCGTAGTGCTCCCGGCAGGTTCAACCAAGCTGAACAGGTCTGTGTTGGGTAGGGGACTGACCAAAAGTGCAAACTGGGTTAGGGTAGCTGGAGCTCATTAGCTGTGGCAGGCAATCCAGCTAAGTGAAGGGAAAACACTGACAGAAAAACCCGGACAGGACATAGTGTCCTAGCAGGCAAGTGTCCTAGGAAAAGGAAAATTCCAAACAAACACCCCCTGTCTCCCAGCAGGGTCACCTGAGGGCAGGAGGGGCTCTCTACATCCAGGCGAAGGAAGCCCTCCTAGGAGAAGGAAAACTCCAAACTCAAAACCAAGCCAACGAAGTCGGAGTGTCGCTGACTATGCCCAGGAGGCCATAGTGTGGCAACCCGTCAGGGAGACGAGCACACACGCAACCCAGAAAAATGGACAATGCCTCAGATGGATATATCGTTATGGTGTCGTCCCCGTGGACCAAAGCCAGGCGGGGACGGTGCCGGGCCCTCAGCCTCAAAGGGGCCCGCCTCAGCGACTGGCGGCTCTGTCGACCTGGGACCCAGGGGGAGGCAGAGTAGTGCTACTGGTCGTACCACAACCCAAACAACAGCCATAAGGGTTGCACAGTGGAACGCAGAAGGCATCCAGCAGAAGAAACCAGAGTTACAGGCCTTCCTCAGAGACAAGAAAATCGACGTCATCTGCATCCAAGAGACACACCTAAATGAAGCTCGCAGATTTTTCATCAGGGGCTATGACAGTTTTCGGCGAGACAGACCATCTGGACACAAAGGAGGGGTGCTAACCCTTGTCAGACATGGCATCCCAGCTGCTGTGACTGGACAAACCTCAAGCGGGGAGCTTGAATACATCACCACCAAAGTCCTGCTGCAGGGAGAGGAACTCCTCATAACCAACTGCTACAGCCCTCCCACTGCAAGCCTGGACCTCCACACCATCCAGCCCGCATCATACAATCACCTGATTGTCGGTGACTTCAATGGCCACTCACCCAGCTGGGGATACGACAACTCAGACTACCGTGGGGAAGAAATAGAAGACTGGCTGATTGACAACCAGCTGATCTTGATCAACCAGCCTGACGACAAACCATCATACTACTCCAGAGCCTGGAAGAAAACATCCACTCCGGACCTGGCAATGGCAACCGAAGACTTACAGAAGCAGACCACCAGAGTCGTCAGCGAACAGCTAGGTGGAAGCGACCACCTCCCCATCATCCTACACATTGCAGACAAGAAGGCCAGCACTGACCATCACAGGAAGAATGCCAGCTGGAACTTCAAGAGAGCTGACTGGCTGAAGTACCAACACCATGCTGAAGACCTCTGTAACGTCACCTTTACAGAAGACATGAACACCAACGTGAAGAGGCTGACCGAATCCATCCTCACAGCAGCCAAAAGGTCAATTCCTCGTGGCTTCAGAAAGGACTACAAGCCGTACTGGAGCAAACAATTGGCCACACTCCACCAGCAGCTTTCTGAAGCACGAACCTGTATGGAGCAGAACCCATCCAGTGAGACCACGGCCAGACACAAAAACCTAAAGGAGGAGTTTAACAGTTGCAAGAGGAAAGAACTCCAACAGAGATGGCACGAGAAGACAGCATCACTCAGCATGGAAAAGGACACTGGGAAACTCTGGCGACTCACAAAGTCACTCAATGAGGACACCACGACCACCAACAGAACCACTGTCCTCAAGGAAGACGACACCCTCTACACAGGCAAAAAAGCTGCAAACCTCCTTGCTGACGTCTTTGAGATGGAGAGCACCATCAAAGTCCCACCACAGAGGAAAAAGGAGGTTGCAACCCAGCTGCATAACAGGCTCAAAGAACAAACAACTCCGACCACCGCAATGACATCCGATCTCAGCCTGGCAGAACTAAATGATGCCATCAGAAGACTCAAGACCAAGAAAGCCCCTGGTAAAGACGGAATCTGCAACGAGATGATCAAGCATCTTGGGCCAGCTGCCAGGAGGAAACTGCTTGAGCTGTTCAACCAGTCATGGAAAACTGGCATCTTCCCATCAGCATGGAAGGAGGCCACTATCATCCCCATAAGGAAAAAGGAAAAAGACCCAGCAAAGAAAACCAGCTACAGACCTATTAGCCTCCTCAGCTGCCTCGGCAAAACTCTTGAACGGATGATAAACAAGAGGCTGATGTGGCACCTGGAATCCAACAACCTGATCACCAAAGAACAGACTGCCTTCAGGAAGAACAGGAGTACTGAAGACCAGCTCGTCTACCTGGCACAGTCAATAGAGAACGCCTTCCAGGAGAAGAAGAAAGTGGTCGCCACCTTCATCGATCTGTCCAAGGCGTTCGACAAGGTGTGGAAAGACGGCCTTCTCCTGAAACTACTGACCGCCGGAATAGCTGGACGCATGTTCAACTGGATCAAGAGCTTCCTGTGCCACAGAACCGCAAGAGTCAAGCTGGACAGCAGCCTGAGCCACACAGTCAAGATCAGGGAAGGGGTCCCCCAGGGAGGGGTGATCTCTCCCACTCTCTTCGTCGTCTTCATCAATGACATTTCCAGTAGTCTGTCCAGACACATCTCCAGAGCCCTGCATGCTGACGACTTCGCAATGTGGAACGCCTCAGAGTCCACCTCCTCTGCCACAGTCAGAATGCAAGAGGCCCTCAACACCACCTCCAAATGGGCAACGGACTGGTGCGTCACCATCAACAGCCAGAAAACAGTAGCCACCTGCTTCTCTCTTTCTAACACCAAGGAGACTCTCAGACTGACCATCAACAATCAGCAGATTCCCCAGGAAGACACACCAACATACCTTGGAACCAAACTGGACAAGAAACTGACGTGGAACCCCCACATCAGAGAGATGGAGAAAAGGGCCACAAAAAGACTCTCTCTCATGAAGAAACTGGCTGGCACTAAGTGGGGAGCCAACAGCAGCATCCTGAAGAGGGTGTACATAGGGAATGTACGCCCTGTGATGGAGTATGGAGCAGCAGCGTGGGCCACCGCAGCAAAGAGCAACACCAGCAGGTTGGCCAAGGTGCAGAACGCAGGCATGCGAATCATCACAGGCGGACTGAAAACAACACCCGTACACACCCTCGAAACAACTACAGGACTCCATTCTCTTGAGCTACGAAGGGAGGAGAAAGTGCTCACCCAGAGCGAAAAACTGAAAAGACTAGCCACCCACCCCGCCCACCAGCACCTCCAAGAACAAACAAAGAACCGACTGAAAAGAGGCAGCTTCAACCACCTGGCCAAACAGCTGATGAGAACACACATGGACATCCTGCCATCCACTCCTGAAGAACAAGAGCCACTCCAAGCAGCTGAGGAATGGGACACCAACCTGGAAGGGGTGCTCCTTGTTACAGATGTTCCAGGAGTGACCAGCAAGGACGACCAGCCACAAGCCACGCTTAGATCCCTCTCACTAGAAATGCTGGATCGGGACTACAACATGTCAGTCTGGACACACGCCTATACTGACGGGTCCGCAGACTCAGCAGTCAGGAATGGAGGAAGCGGGATTCTCATCCGCCACCCAGATGGCCGCACCACAACAAGCTCCATGCCTGCTGGACGACTATCCACAAACTTCAGGGCTGAAGTCAATGCTCTCCGAGAAGCTGCCAAGCTCATTGGTAGAGAATCCCCCCTGCCCACACACGTCGTCTTCCTAACTGACTGCAGATCCGTCATCCAAAGCCTGCAGTCACCCAGTGAGCAGCTGGAAAGAGACACACAGCACCTTCTAGCTGCCCTCTCACAACAGATGAAGGTTGCCGTACAGTGGATCCCTGCTCACTGTGGTCTCACAGGAAACGAAGAAGCAGACAGACTGGCCAAGTCTGGCAGCAGAAAAGAGCAACCCCAGCAGGCAGTCTCCTACACAGAAGCCAAGACTCTGGTAAAACATCAGTACAAGACAATCTGGACGGCGCAACACAATCCCCCATCTAACGACCAGATGCCACAGCTCCAGCGTTATGAACAGACCACCATCTTCAGACTACGAACTGGACACTGCAGACTGCGTGCCCACCTGTGCCGCCTTGGGCTGTCACACTCACCAGACTGTCCGTGCGGAACAGCCCCTCAAACCCCGGAACACATTCTGCAGTCCTGCCCCCTCTTCAAAGAAGCAAGGACACAACACTGGCCGAACGGAGCCACACTGGCAGAGAAACTCTGGGGCAGCAAAACAGACCTCTTGAAGACCACTGCTTATATAAAGACCACAAACCTAATCATCTGAGGCGGAGTCCAGAACAGGGAACGCAGAAGAAGAAGAAGAAGGTGAACATAACTCTCACAGTCAACGCTAGCTGACACCCGTCAAGGAACCACACACACAACCCTACATCTGCTTACAACCCTACATCTGCTTATTCATCAGCCTAATAGACATTGGTACAAAGCTATTCATTGTTTTGAGTTTCTTGGCAGTAAAGTCTCTTGGAGTACTGGTGCACTGTGATTGGCTGCTCTCACCTGTCAGTCAGAGTCTGGCCACGTGTCAACTGCTGGTCGTGACACGAAACGTTTCACTTATAACCAAAATATATTTGGTTTAAACAGGTTTATTGCAATACCAGCCGTTCAAGTAAACAATTAGTGAGCATAAACAAGCGCCGCTTATGATAATGCTCAGGGGGGAACAAGAACATATTGACAATATTGCAATGGCAGGCTAAACTGGTCAGTAATTATGATAAATTGAAATTACAGGAGAGAGAGAGAGAGAGAGAGGCAAGAAAACTTTATTTTTCAATGGTAGAGGTAATTCACGTGAAACAGCCAATTTTCATACCTGCCGTTGCTAATTCTAGTGATATCTATTCTAGTAATGTCTATCTAAATCACACGCACACACACACACACACACACGCACACACGCACGCACGCACGCACGCACGCACACACACACACACACACACACACACACCAGGGACTTACATATGTAAGTCCCTGCACACACACACACACACACACACACACACACACACACACACACACACATACACAGTCCCATGCACAGCAACAGGAACAAAACATAAATAGCAATGAATCCATAGTTAAAGGAACTACACACTAATAAAGAACAGTTCAAAAGCGTGAACAACATACCAATTACCGGTATGTCAATACATGTAGGAATGGGCGAAAACAAACTGTGGGACGATGAAACACAGAGAGAGAGAGAGAGAGAGAGAGAGAGAGAGAGAGGTTCTAAGTGTACTCACAACAACGACAGAAAAAAAAAATCTCCGCTGGGCAGCGCTAGACTGGGTTAAGGAAGTAACATGAAACAACAACTAAAAAACGTGCAATTAAAATATTTAGCTGCTTACCTGTGGGGACTGCTGGCGTCTATTTGGTAAAGGTTGTACAGGATTCCAAGTAACGACACCGCCAGGGGAGAATCTTGCACCTGAAAATTAAGAGTTAGGTCTTAGGAGGACGAAATCGAATAGTAATTGTCAGTTTGAAAAGAAAAACTGAAAGCTCCTGCAATACGAAAACTTTGAAGGTTGCATGTTCGACAACTGTTCCTGCAAGGTAACGCAATTTAGATAGATCTACAGGTAGGACAGAAAGAGTATGAGGTGGGTGCTAAAGGTGGGTGCTTGGGGTGAGCGGTGGTCTAATAGGTAGCGCGTCGGATTTAGCCGCTGCGCTACTGAACGGCCGTCACCAACGTCACGGCAATGAAGCGTGGGTTCGAGCCCAGGTCGAGCTTGTGATATGTGACACGGGTTTTTCCTGGCTGCCGGGCTGCTCATTGGGGGTTTCTCTCCAGGTTATCCGGCTTTCCTCCCCCAGCAAAACTTGTATTTAAAAAAAGGATAGGTATTGGGTGGCGCTGCACCGCGGCGACGTGCTTCCCCCGGGGGAAGCAGCCCGAATTTCCCGAAAGGGACAATAATGTAGGAGTAAATAAAGGGTCTAACGTCCTTTTCCACCACGAAAGGGTGCTATCAAGAACGGGGCAACGAGAAAAAAAGCCTGCACGAGCATTTGGCTCCAGTTGGGATTCAAACTCACAACCCGAGCACAGGACAGAAAGAAGAGGACAAACTACGTGTTGGCCGGGGGAGGGTGGGGGTGGGGTGCGGGGAGGGAGGAGTCGTGTTCAGTTCCCCCATCCTATCACACGAATTGCGAGAGCTGTGAGCAACCGGTCACCCTTGACCTCTCAGTCTCGAACTCTGACCTTTTTGTGTAGGGCCTGGAACAGCGACTGAGGCTGTGACATGTCGATCGATTCGTTGTTCATCTCCTCCATGGCGTCAGCGTCGGCGCTCAGCTCGTCCTCAAACACGTCCAGCTGCACGTGCAGGTCCTTGTCCTCGTCATAGCGCACCGTCTGGATCACATCCAGGATGTTCAGCGCTGTAGGACAAGAGAGTCAGGCTTGACATGTTGGAGATAGTTATTGACGAGAGAAGGGAGTTAACGGTCGACGGAGCGTTTCACTGTGAGAGAAATCTTTATACTGTATGGGCCATTTCATGTCAAACGCTGAACATTATCCTTTTCAGCGGGTATTCCCTATCTCATAATGGACGACACTAAAGCTCAGGGACGGATCTGCGTCATGAAGCGGTATTCAACCAAGTCATATGATGTAATAGTTAATGATTTAACCGTGTACCCGTTTATAAAAGAGTTTATGGCTATACACAATATATAGAAATGGTTAAAAATAACGTTAATGATAGCGACTATATCACTTTAGAGGACTAAACTATTAATAATAATGTAACACTGACACTGACTATGAAAATGATGCTCTCAAAAGCGAATCTTCCCGACAAATTAGAGATGTTCATGGCCATTCAAACGGTTCTGAATTTTGAATACACTTACAAACAAATTCGTTTCGTATCCTAACGCGGTCCCTGATGTTTTCGTTGGCCACGATGATAGAGTTAATGAGCGCCATGACAGCAGTCCGGTAAGTTGTAAGGTCCGCCTTCTCTAACTCTGTGATCAGCAGGCTGAATCTGTAAGGCATCTTCTTCCACACCTAAACACAGTTACATGAAACATTCATATTATTAATACGTGTAACATCGTAATATATAAAGATAATACACGTTCGCTGAAGAAGAAGAAGAAGAGCATAAAGAAGAAGAAGAAACTAAAGATTTTGTTTAAAGCAAGGTAACATAAAAATATAACCAATTATATAAAAAGCGAACGTTGAAAGTAAAATACACATCCCTTGTACCTGACTGTCAATCAGTTGGGCTGCTCGAACAGTAACCGTATGACTTCAAGAGTAAGACCCTTCGAGGGTGGGGTGGGTCTGAGGGTGGGTGGGTGTCAGGGGTTGTGGGTTGGGAGAAATCTAAACCACTGCCAAAATGGCCGACAGACAGAACCTTCTCACTGTCTCTATTTGAACGGTGAAATCGCAAAGACACAACTTTTTTCTCTGACCTTAGCGCGACATATATCTCTTATGGGGAAAAAATGACACTGATGCTTATCGGCTGCTCTTCCGATTAAATGGAGAGGATATTATATATACCTTATATTTCTCTAATGCGTCCAGAGTGAGGTAGAAACCGTCCTTAGAATACAGACATAAAGCTGACAGCAGCTCGAAAATCTGCATCTTCACCATCAGGTTGTTTGTCTCCAGAGCTGCAGACAAGAGAAAGACGAGGAGTATTAATAATTATTTTTAGAACGCGGCGGTAGAGGGTCAAGACATTAGGCCGGCTAACACCAGAGACATGTAGCCTACGGCTGTAGCCAGAAATAGGATTATGTTGATGTTTGTGCGATGTTTTTTTCTCTTTCTCATCGTTGCTTATTTATTTCCTAGGCTATATGTGCTGTGTGTGTGTGTGCTCTGTGTGTGTGTGTGTGTGTGTGTGTGTGTGTGTGTGTGTGTGTGTGTGTGTGTGTGTGTGTGTGTGTGTGTGTGTGTGAGAGAGAGAGAGAGAGAGAGAGAGAGTGAGAGAGAGAGAGAGAGAGTGTGTGTGTGTAGTAGTAGTAGTAGTAGTAGTAGTAGTAGTAGTAGTAGTAGTACTAGTTTGTTTCTGTGTCTCGTTCCATCTGTTTTGTCGTTTTCTTTGTTTTCTCTTTGAAAATTATTTACATATTGTTTATTTGCTGTTGTTTCCTTTTGTGTGTGTTTCTCATCACATGCCCCCAAGGGGTTTTGAAGTAAATAAAAACTTAAATTAAACACTAAAACATTTAAACACTTAAAATGCTAATACAAACGAATACAACACAAGGAAGCAAACACAATCGTAGTTATATCAAATCTAATAACCAGACTCACTTAATGCATTCGTACTTACATGGACACCCCTCAGGGTTTGACATAATCATACAGCAGAAAATAACTTCGACTGACATGTTAATGACACTAGTGACAGGGGAGGTCATTATCGTGACAAGGGAGGTAAAGCAGTCCACCCGGCCGAGAAGATAACTTTATCAGATGGCGGTGACAATTCATGTGGGCAGAAATTTAATATGAAAGTGGCGAGAGATGGCGGTGAGGCGGGTGGGTGGGTGTTTTGGGGGTTTAACGTCCTTTTCCACCACATAGGGTGATATCAAAGATGGGGCAACGATGAAAAAGCCAGCACAAATATTTGGCCCCAGCCGGGATTTGAACTCACGACCTGGCGGTGAGGCCCACGGCGATTTCTTGCGTTATTTATTTATTTATTATTTTTTTACCAAAGAAACAAGAGAAAGAGAGAGAGAGAGTGTGTGTGTTTGGAAGCTTAACGTCCTTTTTCACCGCGTATACTTGATAGCAAAGACGGGGCAACGAGAAAAAGCGGGCACCAATATTTGGCCCCAGAGAGAGAGAGAGAGAGAGAGAGCCTGGAGAGAGAGAGAGAGAGAGAGAGAGAGAGAGAGAGCACTGCTGCGGAGAACGTAATAAAGAACAAGACAACAGAAACCGTTCGCTTGTAATCCAAAATTAGGCTGCCGAAGGTGGCAGACACTTCAGCACCGATAGATATAACCCGTGACAAACTCTCCCGGTATTTACACAACTCACTCCAAGCCTCTTCTCCCCCACAACACAGTGAGTCAGTCAGCGCCAACAGACTGCCACTGATACAGATCGTCAGAATCAGAGAAGGAAAGAGAACCACCAGTGGCACTCCAGTTACTCAGCAAAGTGATGAGCCTACTTACGGGGGTTGGAGACTGGGGAGTGGGGGATGGGGGGGGGGCGGGTGCACAGAGACACAGGGGGTACACATATATATAGACCACGTACATTTACTGCATGTCAGTCGAAGGAATGTGTCTTGGTGTGTATTCACTCATCACAGGCCATCGCTCTCTCTCTCTCTCTCTCTCCACACACACACACACACACACACACACACACACACACACACACACACACACACACACACACACACACACACACA
>JACVVK020000769.1:65000-67500 GCA_018292915.2 Batillaria attramentaria
GGACAGCCGTTCGCTACGGACAGCTACGCTCTACACAGACCAGGAGATACCGCACACGAGGTGGTCTTCTATTTGCTAACAATCGGAAAGTCGGTGGCTACGGCCGTAGGAGACGTCTAAGCGTTGATGGCAGACCGGCGCGTCGCGCGCAACGACCAAGAAGAAAACGTAAGACGCCCAAGAAAGCGAATGGTCACAGTCGTGTTCGACGAGATCTTCACGACGATAAAAGAACATCGTCATCACAACCAGGAAGAAGACAAGCGGGTAAGAAGTCTAGAACTGCAAAAGCCAGTGACAGTGATCTAAGCGATGACGACAGCATACCGCCACGTCACCCACAGCGACCAGGAGGAGAAAAAGGAGGAGCAAGTCAGAAGACTGTGCAAGTGAGTGGTCACGGAGCCGGCCGATGTTCGAACGGCGTCGACACGCAACCACGTCGCGCAGAGCAACCAGGAACAGAAAGAGGAGAGGCTAAGATTGTGCAAGTGAGCGCACCACATCGCCCACAACGACCAGAAGGAAGAGATGGAGAAGGTGAAAAAACTACGCGGGCGAAAACGAGCTTGAGTAGTCAAGGTCATGACAGCGACGATGACAGACCAACACGTCGCGCGCAACGACTAGGAGGAAGTGGAGGAGCTGGAGGTACGACAGAAAGGTTCAAGAGAGCGGAAGAGACTGGCCGACGTCCGAACAACGATGAAGGAAGAGGGGGAGGAGGCAACAGGCCAAAGACAGCGGAAACCAGTGGTCGCGCTCGTGATGGTCATTCAAACAGCGACAAGGGTCCTACACCACGTCGCCCGCAACGTCCTGAAAGAAGAGGGGGTATGAGGTCGACGAGGGGGAAAGCAAGTGGCCGCAGTCTTGGCCGACGTCTAAACAACGACGACAAGCCCACACCACGTCGTTCTCAACGAGATAAAGGAAGAAGCGGACGAAGTGAAAAGTCTTCCAGGTCGGATTCCAGTGGTTCTAGTCTAACCGATGACGACAGTCCACCACGTCGCGCGCGACGACCAGGAGGAGAAGGAAGAAGACCGGAACCCAGTGGCTCTAGTCTCACAGACGACAACAGTCCACCACGTCAAGCTCACCGACCAGGAGGTCAAACAGGAAGAGGAGGTGAGGCTGCCCCAGATAGCAAAACCAACGAGTGGCCGATGTCTTGGCTGACCTTCAAACGACCACATGCCAGCGACTCGTGCACAGCGACCAGACAGACGACGTCAAAGAGAGCGAAAGCGAGCGGTCACAATTCTGGCCGGAGTGCATCCGACGAGGACAGCCTACCACCTCCCGCTCAACGACCAGCAGGAGAAAGAGAAAGAGGAGGTAAGATGTCCAAGATAGCACAAGCAGCGAGAGCTCGTAGTCTTGGTCGACGTCTCAACGACAACGACACTGGGCCACGCCGCTCGCAACGTACAGACGTAAGACGTAAGTCGTCTATGAGGGCAAAAGCCAGCGACCGTGGTCGTGGTCGACGTCTAAACGACCGCGCGCAGCGACCAGGCGGTAGAGGAAGGGGACAGACTCGTGGTCGTGGGCACCAAAACGACGAAGACACGCCGCCACATCACACGCGACGACCAGGCGGTCCAGCAAGAAGACAGACGTCTAGAAGGGCGAAAGCGCGTGGTCGCAGTCGTACTGGACATCTTAACGACGGCGACACGCATCCACGTCGCACGCAACGACCGGAAGGAAGAGAAAGCGGCAGGAAGTCTAAGGAGGCAAAAGCCGGCGGCCGCAGCCAAAGAGCCAAAGGTCGAAACAACGATGACAAGCCAGAACGTCACACGCAGCGACCAAAAGGAGGAGAAGAAGGAGGTCGGAAGTCCGGGAACGCAAAAGCCAGCGGCCGCGGTCATGGGAGCGAACGTCCAAACAACGATGACAGTCCACAACGTCGCGCGCAACGACCACAAGGAAGCGGCAGGGGTAAGACTCCCAAGGGAGCGAGAGCAACTGGCCGCGGTTCTGGGCGACGACTGAACCACGATGACAGGTCACAACGTGGCGCTAGACGACCTGCAGCAGGGACGTCCGGGAGAAGCAAAGTGAGAAGGAAACGAGGAGGGTCGAGGAGAGACTGAGGGGGGAGGACTCGAGGAGGGTCGAGGAGAGACTGAGGGGGGAGGACTCGAGGAGGGTCGAGGAGAGACTGAGGGGGGAGGACTCGAGGGTCTGAAAACTCATCGTCACAAACATGGCCGTCAGTGTCACCCTCTGTTAGATAAAGAGAGTTGCTCTGTGTGTGTGTGTGTGTGTGTGTGTGTGTGTGTGTGTGTGTGTGTGTGTGTGTGTGTGTGTGTGCGTGCGTGTGTGTGTGTGCGCGCGCGCGTGTGTGTGTGTGTGTGTGTGTGTGTGTGTGTGTGTGTGTGTGCACGTGCGTGCGTGTGTGTGTGTGCGTGTGTGTGCACGGGCGTGCTCTGTGCAGGAGAATGCAGGGAAGACGCAGAAAGCGTAAAAAAAAAGTTTTTTTTTCTAA
>JACVVK020000769.1:72500-77500 GCA_018292915.2 Batillaria attramentaria
AAAAATGCATTCTACGCGAAGTGAACTACAGCTTATCCCCAGAATGACAGAAAGATACGTGTATCTTTGTTCCACTGTTAGCTTGGTGATCCCAAATAAAAATATAAAAAAATAATGAATACAGTGTATATAGCGCCTGTCTGTTTTCTAAGAAACACTCTTTGCGCTCGCTCACACACACACACACACACACACACACACACACACACACACACACACACACACACACACACACACATACACACACAGAGTGTCGATGAAACAGTGGTCGGACTACAGCTCGAAAGCTTGCCTAAGGAGGTAGGTCTTTAAATGGGCTTTGAATTGAGTCAGCATGGGAAGATCCCTAATGGTGACAGGTAAAGCGTTCCAGACGGAGGGGGCGGTGTAAGAAAATGAACGTTCGCCAGTTGCACTGTCTTTTTCGTGGAGTAATTTGTCCATTTTGGGGTCAACTAATTTTGCTCCCCCCGACACCCTAAACGCCGCCATTATGTGCGCAGTGTCATTACTGTCAGTGAATCTGGATACACCAAATAATAGAACGAATTTCAGTTCCGTGTGCACCAGGTCCATAAGTGGTTGTGGTTGAATGATATGCATTCGTTCAGAGGCAGTGTGCTCTGCGATGTGCAAAACGGCCGAAATTCAGCATGCTATCGCATATACATTCTCCAAAATCTAGTCCCCAGAAGCGACAAGCGATTAGAATGACTCCAACATAAAATGCATATAGCATTTCAGCGCTGGTAAAGAAACAGGCGAATTAACTGAAATATTTCACCGTAGTAGTGCACAGAGCAACTCATGAGTCATCTAAAGCACATCGGCAGATGGTTGAGTGACTATGGATCTCATATTCTCTGCGTCGGGTTTCAGGGTCTGTTCAATGTTCCGTGTCCGTGCTGCGTATAGAGTGAGATATGAAATTATGATTCATACACTTCGTTTGTCCTGATGCAAACATAGCACAGCGCACGGTCACGCAACAGCTGCTGACCAGAACGTTACGTGGGATGAATTTATCCAGACCAACCCCCCCCCCAACCCCTCACCCATCCACCCCCGCACACACACACACACACACACACACACACACACACACACACACACACACACACACACACACACACACACACACACACAACCAGATACTGAATTTAAAAAAAATTTCCATATGTATCTCACAGAGAGAGAGAGGGGGGGGGGGGGAGAGAGAGAGAGAGAGAGAGAGGGGGGGGGAGAGAATAAAAAGTTAAAAACCCTGATTATTGCCAACGAGTGATGGAGATGGATGGGGAGGTTTGAGAGATAGTAGGAGCGGAAGGGGGTGCATAACAAATTTTAATGGAAACAAGCAAACACCCCCCACCCCCCAAATAAAAAACCAAACAAAGTCTGTAATACATCTCTCTTTCACACACCACACACACACACACCACACACACACCACACACACACACAACACACACACAACACACACACACACACACACGCACGCACGCACGCACGCACGCACGCACGCACGGAAGAAAACCCCAACATCCTTGCTTACTCATCAAATAAACATACTTCCAGCATAATGAAAACTGAGATCGTACACCAGCAAGGAAATGAATTTTGAATGTCAAACGCCTGCTTTCAAACTGCTAACATTGCAGCGTGCTCCAGGAATGAAAATCTCAGTCTTTTTTTGTCGTATGTTCAAATGTCAGGAGGACACTGAAAACAGCCGTGAGTAATACCCTGGTCAGCCATTTTCTAAATTAGCCGATCAGAGGGGATAATCAAAATGGACGCCTTTTTCCGTTGCTGTGGTGGCGCTTCAAGCGTTTCGACGACGATTGCTCTAATCTGAAGCCGTTATTTTAAAACATGAGTATATACACATCTTTAGATTGTAGTAACGTATTGGTACAAGTCGGTTTCTGGTTGGTAAACTGCCACTTTCAATCGTTCTAACCGACAACTGAAAATCCAAAGCGTTTTTTCGGTGCTAAAGCCTTTTGAATTGGGAAAAAGAACGCAGCAGCATAGTGTGCACGTAAAGTGTCTATGACGCAGATTTCGTTACGTCACTGTGTGCGTGAAAGTATGTATTGTCTGGAGAAACGTCACAGTCTTGTTTTGTATCACTGAAACTTGCTGCTGCGCGTAGCAAAATCTACCCCATCCCATGAAGCTGTTTCTCTATAGAGAAACAACTTAAAAACGCAGTGCTATGTCGAGGGAACCCGCTGATTGACGGTGAGATGATTTGGAGCGGCATACAGCACCGGAAAAACCCCAGTCAATTTCGTTTCACCCCCGTGTGGAGATGCAAGCTGATAGTGATCTTGAAGCAGTGTCCTGCAGCCCTGTGCGGCGAGCAGCCGAAAAGGATCCTGGGCACCTGAGGCTGAGGATGTCAGTCTCACAAAGATCTTGTACGAAGGCGGGTTCCATAGAAACGAAATGTCGAACATGAGAATTCTTGCTAGAGACCTTTTTTCCAAGTTTTTAGCATTCTCGGAGAAACTGTTGCCTCCTTGGCTTCATAACTTTACCTCCGTCCGTCGCCAGAGATAATAATCTGTTGCACAAGACACCTGCAGGTGTCCGCATAATTATATTTAACGTTATCTGGTTAAAGAGGCTATAAGCATCGAGTTTGGGTTTGATAAGCGTTGGGTCCTTCCTTTTTTCCCGAAGGACTAACATTCAGTTTTGAGTAAAATTACAGGATTTTTTTTTTCAGTTGTGCAAACGACAGACTTGCACGACCAGATGATACGCTGACAGCTCTCACTTACTTATACAGGTTACAGACCACAGATGCAAATTTGGAGGAAAACACTATATATTCCTCTTACAACATAACGTTGACATATGACACCCTAGAAATGCTTTAAAATTCACCAAAAAAAAAGTCACAAAAATCCGGCAGCCAAGACTCATGTGTAGAGGATAAATTTCAACAAATTTCCAATATTCCGTTTTTTGGCAATGTTGGCAGCGACCACATACCCATCATCATTCCACGGTCGTCTGCTAGCATCCTGTGCCAGCCGCGCATGAATACACAATAGTCCACAAGCGCAGAGCTCATTTTCTTTTTCCCTAATTTTTACTATTACCCTGGCATGAAACTTATTTACAAAGCAACAGAGAAGAGGCACCAAAATTGCCATTTTTAACTCTGCACGCAAATTTTAAAATGGGGGCAAGAAAATTTCTACTATAGTTAACGTAGATCTTACTACATGACCCGGAAGCTATTAGTGGTGCTGTAACCTAAACGCAGTGGCATATGCCAAAGTTTAGTAGCATGGTTTACATTCAGTGGAGAAACTGCCCTCAACCAGAACCAAAGCAAAGTAGGGTGTGACCCACGTCTACAGAGACTCATATCTGATGGAGGTAGTAGGGCGGCAGGCTGTCGGAAAAGTCTGGAATGGAAAGCTCATCTGACGGTGCTAAATCTGCATCACGTGAGTACCCTGGCGCAGCGATGCAGTTAGCTAGAGTTAATTGGTGTAAAGGACTTGCACAGCAGTACAGTGGAGGGGACTGCGTACTGTGTATATTCACAACTGACAGTGCGAAGGGAGAATGGAGAATTTATTCAGTATTCGATGTACGCTGAGACTGTTACTGTGTTCCTGCGAAACACATTTGTGGGGGGGAGGGGGGGGAGGGGATGGGACGGGGGATTGAATGTGCGGCATTGTAACTTTATAAGGCCCCTGCCCATGAGTGAAAAAAGGGATTATTGCAATCAGCTGCGTCGTGTGTGGTGTGTGTGTGGTGTGTGTGTGTGTGTGGTGTGTGGTGTGTGTGTGTGTGTGTGTGTGTGTGTGTGTTTTAAATCGGTGTTGTGGGAAATATTCTGGGAACTATTCAAAAGCTGACATCGACGTAAACTTACTGCAGTTATCACAAAAAGACGGCCTGTATGTGCCCGTGTGTGTTCCCGGGAAAACTGCACAAGCAATACTTCCCGGTTTCTTGTCAGTCGCGATTTGCTCCCTCAACCAAAAAGCATATTTTATACACACTTAATACACCTCAGCTTAACATGTGATCAATCTTGCTTTCCCCTATGCATTCATGACACTTCAGCTCCGCCCCGCCCCTCTGCCCCCTCCCCCGCACCACCCCCCTCCCCCCACCCCCAGTCCGCCCTCAAAAGAACACGCGAAGCAAAAAAGAACAAGTCATAGTGATTTATATTTCTACAGCGCAGTGCCCTGTTCCGCGCTAGCTTGCCTTCTGTGTCCTAGTTGTACTCAAGGCTAAAAATGAGGCCAAACTATATTAGGACATGAAAAATGCTGAATATATTACTGACGCTACAACAACATAATACGATACTTCCATTCCACGTGGTGGGGCTGTGAGTCACGCAAAATAAGTACCAAACAAATTAATTTTTGTCTCATGGATGAATGGAGTCTTTTCTTTTCGTATCCACAGCCTGCTGAGCGCAAAATCAATCTTGCTGAGAGAGGACAGAGAGATGGCGATAGCAGTGAGTCACATTGTGGTGTTATTGTTCGGCGTAAAGTGCGCACGGTGACGTCATTGTAAACAGGACCATTCTGAATTTGACACAGTTGTGAACATGTAAACTCTTGTGATCATAAAGTAGGAGAAAATAAAAGTTTGGGGGACGGGGTGAGGGGCGGGAGCGGGGGGGGGGGGGGTGTAGATGCAAAGAAATAGCTCATTATATTATGAACAGGACAATTTTGACTGTCAACAATTTTGTGGTCATCATTCAAAAAAAAAAAATCCCCACAAAAACACAAAAACGAAAAGTGTGTGTGTGTGTGTGTGTGTGTGTGTGTGTGTGTGTGTGTGTGTGTGTGTGTGTGTGTGTGTTGTGTGTGTGGTGAGGGGGAGGGGGGGTAAAGAAACACAGCAAAAACGGACATGTTTTTTTCTCTGTGTATATGTGAGTGGTGACGGGTGGCAAAATTGGTTTGGTAATCTCTGTTGTTAATTGCCCACAGACATAA
>JACVVK020000769.1:80000-132500 GCA_018292915.2 Batillaria attramentaria
CACGTCCACCCCCAGGACGAAGCCATCGGAGCGTGTCCGCTTGCCCACGCGTTTCTGTTTGCGTTTGCCGGCGAACCGTGACGATTTCTGACCTCCGCCTGCTGCCGGTGATGCGTCTGAGCCGTTCGTGTGGGCACTCATGGTGGCTGGTTAATGAGTTACCTGGAAAATATTGAAACAGCTTACATGTAGAGAAGTGAGAGGTGTGGTACTGAAAGGTGAAGGTAAGAAACGTGTTGAAAAACTGTTATCAAAATGCCACGTGATTTCGTTCGGAGAACAGTTTCGGCCACAGAACTGTAACGCGCCACCCCCCCCCCCCCCAAGTAACAACAGCAACACCAATAGCAAAAAACAAACCAGCAAACAAACAACGACTAAAATCCCCCCCCCCACACACACAAAAACCACTAAACAAACAACAGCAACAACAAAACCAAAAACAACAACAAAAAAATGCCAACAGCCCAAAACCGACAAACCAAAGCAGAAAAAAACCCAAAACAACAAAAACAACAACATACACCAACAGAAAGAAAACAAAACCTAAAACCAAACAAGCAAACAAAAACAAAAATCAAAAACAAAACAAAACAAAACAACAACAACAGAAAGAATACTGGCAACAGCAACAACAACAACAACAAACCCAAACATTTGCAAAACGAACCAAACTTCCTTGTCCTTACATAAATGAATAACAACCGACGTTCTTGCTACTTTTCATTTTTCCCTCATGTGTATTGCCCGTCCGAACCGGAGAAACACACGGTGCACTTAAACAGTACTCTGTCCCTAACACACATGCACATAAACAGTACTCTGTCCCTAACACACATGCACATAAACAGTACTCTGTCCCTAACACACATGCTGTGTTTCCCACATTACAACCATTTGTGAATAAAAGATGTCATCGTAAGGAAGATTTATGAACCCACGTCACTATCAAATACCATTCACAAGTTTTCTAAAGACGAAACTGTCGGTGGTTCTACGCGATCCCCTACTTTGCATTGGACCCTTGCACAAATCATAACCGTGTTGTGCTGTGTGGAAATGCAGGTATTTGGATCAAAGGAAAACTGGTATAAGGAAAACATGGCTTTTAGCTTCACCAGACCGTGTAATAAGAAGTAGACAACACTCTTTCGAGCTAGCGTTACGTCCAGGTTCAACTACAGAAAAGGGCCGCTCATGGTGACGTAACTATGACGTGTTTACGAGGCAGTCAAAGGCGTTCTCTTGACGTAATGTATGTGTAGACACGCACTCTCAACTTGTCCACGTGAGAAGTTTAAGTGCGTTCTGTCAGCAGGGAGACTGTCTCCTGCTGAAACTTCACTGCTGATTTATGACCTGAAACCGCGTACTCCAGTATTGTTTTCGCAATTTATCGCAGATACACTGGCGCTGCAAAACCCGCAGGATGTGAAATATATGAACACTAGCGCAGACCTGCCTGACACCAAGACGCACACGAAAACCACCACAAGTTTTGTTTTGCGAGTTTAACGTCCTTTTCCATGGGTACTTACAGTGTATCAAATACGGGGCAACGAGAAAAGGACCAGCACAAATATGTGGCCCCAGCCTGGATTCGAACTCAAGACCCGAGCATTGAAAGTCCAACACTCTACCATTTATTCGGCTATCCGTACCCCCCAACACAGGCACTGAACGACACTTAATGCTCACACAGAAATGTCTGTGACGTGTTTTCTAATTCAGCGAGATGCAGCCAAATTCTTTCTGCAGAGATTAATTTTATGGAGAAAGCATGAAGGAGTTTTGCTCATTTCAGTTCAGCGCAAGAAACAACAACAACAACAACAACGACGACGACGACGAACCCCAACAAAACCCCTCCCAGCTGCCCAGGCGTAGCAATATGAAAGATAATGTAGACAGCCCTAGTGAATGACGACGAAAACCAGCGTTGCAAGTCCAAACATTACATCATCTACACTCGTTCTAGATAAGACACGAAAGGCTGCCCCGGAACAAGGAAAGAAAGATGCGACGATCCAAGGATCTACATGTGCATACACGAGGAAAGCTGTAGCCGGGGTCTTTATTAATAATGTGTATTGATATTATATAGGCGATTTATCCAGCCGCACTGCAAACTGAACACAGTACGCACGATCACGTGAATCACGCACATTCTTGCACGCACCGTACATAACTCTTAGGAGCCCAAGCCAGATTACCCACTGCCCACTATATGATAAGACTGGTTAAAAAGAAACAGCCACTGCACACCAGTAGCAGCCACTTCAAGCCACTATTATACAATGCATGGGCCTTCCTCGCTAGGCCCGGGGGCCGCTGCAGATTGCATGATAGTGGCTTGAAGTGGCTCCTAGTGAAATGAAGATTTCAATGAAAATCGCGATTTTTGCGTGGGTTTTGAAGAGATGAGCGCATTACTATCACGCAGTGCAAGCGGTCACCTCAGCTATTTAGGGTTCGGAGTTGAGAACAGCGTACACTGAAATTTTACGGCTGAACATTTTCAAAGCAGAGAGGCAGGAAGCCGGAGTACCCGGAGGAGAACCCTCCGACGCCTGATCGACCCGAATGACCTGCGCCACACGCTTCAGCTAAAACATTCGATGCTCCATTGAATAAGGACTCCAGTCACACTGGTGACAAGAATCGTTACTTTTATGCCACCTACCGCCACGGCCTAAGCTGCTTTACTAGTACAGACGCCAAAAAGTATTGATTTACTACACGAGAAATATGCCAGCTGACATTGACAAAAAAACCCCACCCAACTTGTTGCCTACTATCCGTCGTACAAACCAGTACACCTAGCGTTCACTGACCCCCCACACTGAGTTTTACAATGTGTGACCATATTCATAGCCCCCATTATGATCGCATCATTTCCATCTTCTCCACGCTTCGTTGCACATCCTGGCTTTTTTCCGTGAGAAACTGAAGCCTGAGCCTGAAATTGTCTTTGTGTAGATTTACACACACACACACACACACACACACACACACACACACACACACACACACACACACACACACTCACCACACACACACACACACACACACACACACACACACACACACTCGTCTAAGGACACAAATGTCTAAATGAACACAGTTGTTCTCAGCCCAGCAGCAGTAATGAGGGATTGACGGTGTGTGTGTGTGTGTGTGTGTGTGTGTGTGTGTGTGTGTGTGTGTGTGTGTGTGTGTGTGTGTGTGTGTGTGTGCGCGCGTGTGCGCGCGCGCGTGCGTGCCTGTGTGTCCGCGCCACAATTGCTGTCTTTCATTGTTCTCTCTGCCATTATTTTCATGTCATCTTATGTTATTTTATCTTGCTTAACTTTGTAAGCACTTAACGCTCGCTGACTATAAGCGCTATATAAATATCCATGACTATTATCACTATTATAAAATGTATACTGCACATTACCTGACAGTCGGTGCCAGTCGGTACCAGCCCATACTCAGACATAACGCTCAAGTGCACTAACTGAAGAACGCGTCAAGTTTATATTGCGTGATAAATTGTTTCAGTGATCGCTTTTAAGCGGCGTCGGAGACAGATAACGAGCACTGTTTAAACAGACATGCAGCTACACTTTAAAGTTTACAGGGTATGTTGGCCCGGTCTCGGCATGCCCACACCGCTTACACTGATAGACACGGTTACGCCGCCCCCCCCCCCCCCCCAATTAACTGCTCAGTTATGAGTCAGGTTGTGAGCAACACAACGCCCAGCATTGCTCTGCACTTGAGTCGGACGTACAGATGGTCTGTTTACTGGTTTGGACTTGGCTGAAGGGTTAATTAGAGCCAATCAGTATCAGCTGGCGGTAAAGCAAGTGAGTTCGACCGTTGATTAGTCAGTACTGGGTCGTTTCCAACGTCGACCTCCCATTGACAGACGAAACACGAGCAGGACTGATGATGAGGTGTCACAAGTCCGGACTGTCCATACACATCAGTATTCCTGCAAAAAGCTCGGATCGGTGTGAACAGGCTCGGAGACCAATCACCGACAGATAATTACTAGTGAGGGATCCACAGTCAGTACGACTATGACCAGACGACACAGTCAATGGCTGTTCCGGAACAAGACCCATGTCTTGCTGAGTCGTTCCTTGGCAGACGGCCATAAGGAATCAGCATTTCGGCGTACAACCCACCATAATTGTTGATTTCACAGACACACGAGCTAAATGACCGTATCGGTGAGAAAGGCACGACCGGCTATCTCGGGTCAAATTTACAAAGTGCACAAAATGTGTTTGTACAGCAACACCGACAGGTACATGTATACACAAGTGCCGCCATCCTGGGACTTGAAGTTAAATAATCGGTTATTTATAAATGAATTATAAGCTTCTTATGCACCAGTGCGGAGCGAAATGTCACGGTGCCCACAGTATTTTGCGTTGACTATAATACAAAGCTGTTTCTCCATATCTTTTTCAGTAAAAATAAAACAAAAACCCAAAAGAAAAACCAAAATGGATGATGATGATGTGAAACTCTGCATGGAGACTGCAGCCAGGAACGCTAGGTTCAAGTTGACAGCTTGTGTGCTAATTGACAGTAAAGGTCTCCCGGCCCGCCTAACTGAAATTCATCCATGTTGGTATATAATACTAATGACTGCCTTTAGATTATGCAAACCACAAAGATTATGCATACGCATACACCACTTTATCAGTAAGAAACAAATCAAAAGCTTGAATCAGTGTTGCCTGCATCACTGACTGACTTGAACTTGTCACAGTCAGTATATGCCCGGCAACACCGTCCGATCACGGATAACACTGATGGTGAAACGATTAGAACGATACTGATTATCAGTATACACTAACAGCTTGCTTAAATGCCGGCTTCAACAAGACTGACTGAAATTAGTCGATGTGATCTTGACCTCAAATTATCTCAAAGCCAAAACTGAGAAGCACTGACTGATGTAGTGTTTCGGTACATTAACTCACAAGACTCGAACTTGAAACTGCACCACTGACACCGTGACTGGTGGTTCACAGTCTACAGATTATGTAAACGATCTTACTTCATTAATTTCAAGCGATTCAATACTCTGACTTACCTCAGCTAGTCAGCAATACGATGTGTCTCGTAGACTCACTCAAACAGCACCATTCTGATGAGTTTAGCACTTGAAATCCCGGCCACAGGTAGCGATCCAGTGAAGTGTTTTCCCTTTCTCACTCTCTCTCTCTCTCCCTCCCCTCGCCGCCAGCCCTGCTTTCACCACAGCCCAGACTATCAGCTTTCCTGGCAGAATCTTCAGGTGTAAAAAGCTCACTTCTGTCAGTCGCTCGAAGAGAGAGAAAGCGGTCGAGAGAAAGTAGGCTGGCCCTGTTTCGCTCCAGGGCCGAGAGTGACTACAAGTGCGATTTGCGGCTGCGCACAAATTTGGTAAAAAGTAATTCCAGAAGCAGGAAGGCGAGAAACTCCGCTGAGAAATTCCAATGAGTCACTGAGTATTCCGCGGCGATTGTTTTGTTCTTGCGTGTTACTCAGGAAGTTACTAATGTAACCTAGGTGATGCTAGGCCGGCTAAAGTAACACTGACTGAAGAAGTTCACAGACAGAGAAAGGCAAAGTAATAAGTCACAAAGCAACCGGCACGCTGACAACACGCTAGTAAACAAGCACTGACGTCACTACAGTTTCTCTACAAAGTTTCGGCAGTTCAAACTCCGATTCACCATCCAAACCACAGTATATTTGCACTGGTGGGTGCGTCCCCGTTTTAACACTGTAGAAATCTCAACATCACGCTAGTTGAACACACAGCCCCTAACACACAGCACACAAACAGGTACACTTAGTTCAAATCGCTTGATGAAGCGGTAGGGCCGGCGCACTACGCTACGCTACACGCGGAATAGAGAGACAAGCTGGCATACAAGCTGTGCGCCCTCTCACTCGCTCTGCACAGCCGAGTCGGCAGAGCCCTAGCATTGTGGAAACCACTGTCTGTCTGTCTCTCTACGGGTGATAAACAAGATTGCCGGGCGTGTTTCAAGTGCTATTTGATTCAAAAGTTTTGCCCACAAATGCTGTGAGGTAGAGAGGATTTGTAAAAGTAGGAGCATGCAGACAGGGGATGACAGGACATTCATTTTGGCCTTGTGGTCAAAGCGGCCGCGGCTACAGATCAAGTTCTGTGGCCGCGAAGGTTGAGGAATTTGGTGGAATCAGCCCGGTTTGCCCGTACCAAATCGAGTCAAACTGTGATTCACGTGCAGACTGACTCAGTGCCTGTCTCGTCTTCGTGTACACGCGCGCACGCACAAGTCAAGTGTGCATGTCAGTTAAAAGTCCCACTCCAGACGGAAAGGGCCGACTCGGAGGCCGAGTGGGGAAAAAAGTACGGATCATACGGGAAAGAGAGAGAGAAAAGGAAAGTTGCGCTCAATTGTGTCGAAACACTCGCTCCCCTCTCAACCCCCCTCTCCCCGGCCTCTCAACCCCCCTCTCCCCGGCCTCTCAACCCCCCTCTCCCCGGCCTCTCAACCCCCCTCTCCCCGGCCTCTCAACCCCCCTCTCCCCGGCCTCTCAACCCCCCTCTCCCCGGCCGAGGGGGAGAGGGGGGTGGAAGAGCAGCCCGAATTTTCTATCCGGTATGGTACGTACTGTAAGTGATTACAAGTTCCACCCGTCTTAACTTGAAATAGTAATGTACGTCTGTAATAGTAATGTACGTCTGTAATAGTAATGTACGTCTCAGTTAAGGTAATTTCAGTTCTGGCTGACAAACGACCCCTTTCTTTTATCACACCGACAAATCGTATTCGGCCGTGGAGTTTTCCCTGTGTTATTATGATTTGAAAATGGGGGGGGGGGGGACCCAAAAACCGCGGTGCCACTCCTACGCCGCGACCCCCCCCCCCCCCCCCCCGTGAAAAAATCCCTCTGAATTACATGTGCTACTATGCTATTGTCTGGCCGGAAAAACAGCTCTGATATAGTGATATAGTTGTGTTACTATTCGGAAAAACTCGGTGCTGCTCACGTACCTCTCCGGTTCTCTCTCTCTCTCTCTACGTCAGTGTACAGTCATCAGTGTTCCTATCCTTGACGTAACCGCCTCTGTGTGTGTGTGTGTGTGTGTGTGCGGTGTGTGTGCGGTGTGTGTGTGTGTGTGTGTGTGTGTGTGTGTGTGTGTGTGTGTGTGTGTGTGTGTGTGTGTGTGTGTGCGCGCGCGCGCGTGTGTGTGTGTGTGTGTGTGTTGGATTGCGCCTTCTTTTTGTGTAATGTGTAGCTGTTCTTAATAGTTATGTAGTAGCTATAGCAATGGCAAGTTCGAAAGTTGGCCTTTGCTTTAACCGTTGATAAAGAATCATTGTCATTGTTTTCTCTCTCTCTCTCTCTCTCTCTGTCTCTCTCTCTATATATATATATGTAGCGCATCTCAGTCTGTCTGTCTGTCTCAGCCTCTGTCTCTCTAGTTACACTTGTACAGGCAGCAGGCAACATCCATCTCTCCCTCTCTTGTTAATAATACGTAGAACGCACGTTTCACATCTTTTCCCAAACATTCACACCGAGCACCTCCGAAAAATTGCCGCCGAAACTTAGTTTTGGAAATAGCATTGGAATAACGACCGACCATCGTGCTTAACACCCTTGGATCCCCTCTCTCTCCACGGTATATATGTATAGGGTCGGTGGAGAGGAAGAGGGAGGGGTAGGGAGGAAAAGGGCAGGGGGAAACAGAAAGGTCGGCTTCACAAGTGAGAAGGCGTGTGCTCTATAAATAGGACCCGGCACAAGGCAGGGATGAATAATATTCTTTATTGTATTCATATGTGAACTGAGCTTCCGAAATAAGGCCGCCGCGGTCGCTACATTTAGCAGGAGAGAGGATCTTTGTTAATAGTGTGTCGACAGGAAAACTGTAGTTCTGTTAGGGCAGGACTCTGTGATACTGTGAGTCTAGCCGTGCACGGTCAGTGACCTGCTACTGCCGGCTGCTAGTATGCCTGAGTGACGGAGAATGTTATTATGTTGCCCAGACAAACAATAACTATATAATACGAATCGGGTTAATATACTAGGCGCTTCGTCCCAAATATTTGGCTCAAAGCACTGCGAGCTACACCCAGTACGCACACTCACATGAATCACAGGCATTCTCTCAGACATTAGATATGACTGAACACATATTGACAATCACGTGTTCCCGGCTAGGCCAGCTCAGCAGCTTCATAATAGCATACATCGAGCCAGTGCTTATATTAAGTCAGTTTTCTCTCTCTCTCTCTCTGTGTGTGTGTGTGTGTGTGTGTGTGTGTGTGTGTGTGTGTGTGTGTGTGTGTGTGTGTGTTCGAGTTGTGAGTGTGTGTACGCACGCGGGCGGGTGTGCGAGTGAGTTTTAGTGGATGTCAGTTTTAGTAGAGTTTTAATTTCATTTTTAAGCTGTTTCTCTATAGAGAAACAACTTTATAGGATGGGGCAGATTTCGCTGCGCGCAGCAGCAAGTTTCAGTGATACAAAACAAGTCTTTGACGTTTCTCCAGACAATTAAATACTTTCACGCAGACAGTGACGAAATCTGCGTCATAGACACTTTACGTGCACGCTATGCTGCTGCGTTGTTTTATTTGTTGTTCAGTGTATTTGTATGGTGGCATATAATTTCCCTTTTGGAACAAATGAAGTATTTTTAATTGAATTTGATTCTAATTTTGCTTGTCTTTGGTTCCGACAGCGACATTTGAATCTTCCTTCTCCATGGACAGACGGCTCCGAAGTCCTTCACGTGATACAACCCCTTCGTCCAGCCACGTCTCCAGAAGCTCCAAGGCCTGTGACTCCGAGTACGTCCCGGCGCTCGTCGTCTTGGATCTCTCGCCCACCGTCCTTGAAGAAGACATTGCTTGTCTGCTCGCTGCCTTTCTCCTGCGTTCCCTTACAGCGTTGAGGGTGTAGAGGAACGGGTTCAGCGCCGAGTTGACGGGCAACACGAAGACGGCGATGGCCACGCTGACCTCGCTAGGGATGGGAGTTCCGTAGGACGCCAGCAGACCCAGAAAACCGATGGGGAACCAGCAGAGGAAGTCCGACACCACCACGCTCAGCAGTCGACGAGCGATGGCGAGGTCACGTGACTTTCTCGAGGTGTCAGCGACGGACATGCTGTTGGCGCGGATGGAGGAATAGATGAACACCTGACCCGCGGCGATCAGAAGGAAGAGGACGAAGTTGAGGACGATCATGACGCTGAAGGAGTAACCGTGACCCCGGAAGCTGTTTCTGGTGATGGGCAGGGGGATGCAGATGCCGGTCTGGCTGTAGAACGCCCAGTGCGACGTCACAGGCAGCAGAGGTACCACAGCAAGTACCAGCCCGATCGTCCAAACCAAGGCGGACGTGAGGTGAGCGGAATGCTTCTTAAAGTGCAAGCGACTGAAGGGAAACCGCAGCACGAGAAACCGGTCAAGCGTGACCAAGCAGATGATGAAGGCGGAAACCTCGCTGGAGAGAAACGACAAGAACCCTGCTGCTTTACACGCTCCACTGACTTTCCACTTGACGTCATTCCACAGGTACGTGCCCTTGTACACCAGGTCCGCCACGCCGATGATAGCGAGATACACGCCCATCAGAAAATCTGACACACACAAGTGAGTCACAAACACCCCGAAACCCGTGTTGTTCCACGCTCTGTTCACAAACACGCGGTATACAAAACTACCCAGGTTGCCCACAAGGGCCAGGGCGGCAAAGACTGACAGAACCACGCGATACAAGTCTGATCGCAGAAGGGCCTCACACGATGAAATCTCGTCTGATGGGGCTTGACAGTTTACCTGACTGAATCCCAAAACTTCAGGACAGCACAGCTTATAGTTGTCAGAGAATATCTCCTCCACTTTGTCCAAACCCTCGAACAGGCCTCGTGGGAATTCTGTCATTGGGCAGCCACGTAGGTCCAGCACACGAAGATGCTCTAATCCCTTGAAACCCTCTTCCAACACTCGTTCTGTTTCACTGTCAGACATATTCAAGTGTTGCAGGTTTGTGAAAACGCGTAGCCTTCTGACGTCAAACTCTGCGATGTGAACACGAGATAAGTCCAAGTCTGTGAGGCTGGGAAATGCCTGCCGGAGATCATCCTCTATGGGAAACAGTGACGTCAACGGGTTGCCAGCGAGGTTCAAGACCTTCAGGCTGCCTAGCAATCTCAGATCACTGACGCTGATTGAACGGATGAGGTTGTCACTCACGTCCAAAGTCTGAAGGTTCGGAAGGCTTGGGGCATCTAGATGGAAGACTCCACATCCCGCCAGACCCAGATAAACCAGCATGCTGTTGTTGGACACATCCGCTGGAGTCATACCAGTTCCGCGGGCGTCCAAGAAACGCAGGTTTGAGTACGAGCTGAGAGAAACCGACTGTGTGCAGACGAAGGCCTGACCGTAGCACGTGCAGTTTGTAGGGCAACTGAAGCCACACAGCAGCTCGTCGTCACGCTGAGGACAGTGGTGCACGTCGTCGCACAAGTGGTCGGCGTGCACGCAAATACGAGAAGCGCGGCAGCGGTAGAAGCCGGGACACGTGTAGCTGTCACACGCCGTCTCGTCCTCTTTGCCCGGACAGTCGTACACGCCGTTACAGCGGACATAGACAGGCAGGCAGTAACCGTCGCCTGGACACTGGAAGTGGGACTCGGGACACGAGGAGTTCAGATCGTGAAGATCTTGGACGTCCGGAGAACCACGACGGGAAAGGGTGACTATTGCGGGAGGTGGGGTGGTTGTTCCAAACTTCTGGAACCCCGGACAGCACCGCTTCTCGTCAGCCTCATTCACGCAGTCCTCGACGTGGTCACATTTCAGGACTTGCCAGACACACTATGCGTAAAGAAAACTCAGGTCAGTTGAGCATCAACTTAAAGGCTCATGGCTTAAAGAAATTCTGCAAAAATTGTGAAAGGAGAGATAAACCACAATAGCGATAAGGGTGAATGGGTGTTTGAGAGTTAAACGCCTTTTCCCGACATATACCGGTGATGTTAAAAACGGGCCAACGAGAAAAAGGCCAGTACAGATCTTGGCCCCGACCGGGATTTGAACGCACGTACGCATTGAAAGATCAACGCTCTACCACGGCTCCCCCAAAATGACAAAGCGACAAACTGCAATACCGCGACCATCACCAACCTTTCTCGGACTTTCGAAAATGGGCATCAACTTGACGGTTCACACGTCACATACTATGCAAACGTGCGAAGAACTGTTTTGCTTTATCAAAACCAATTTGCTTTTGGACAAATGTCATGCAGAGAATTATTTGCAGTGTCTGCCATGACACCTTTGACAAGCACACATTTTTGTTTTAAGGGTTTTCTTCGCCCGATACGGTTATTAAAGATAATAAAAGATGGAAAATGAAATTATAAAAGGTGAAAGGTATCATTATTTCTTTACAGTCATTACTCATACCTGACCATTGCCGCAGTGGAACTGGCTGGTAACTTCACAGAGAGGATGGACACAGAACTCTTCGTCACTGGCGTCCCGACAGTCAGGCTTGAAGTCACACACCAACATGTACGGCACATGCTCAAACCCGTTGGCGCACGCGAAGGACGGCGGGAGAGGAGGTCCCAAGGGGGCGCTGCAGGAGTGCCCTGACCTTCCCACGTGATCCCAGCACGCGCTGCTGACGTCACAGGCCAGGAAGTTGTGTGTCACGTGACCGGAAGGACATTCTACGACGGTCGCGACGACAGAGGGCTTTGTTGCGGGCACTCTCAGAGAGATGGCGACTGCGGTGTCTTTGTGATGAGTATGCTGCGAAGGGTCGTCATTCTCACACAAGGCATACCGCGTGGTTCGGCCGTGACAAAATCTGGTCCGAATCTCCGCCGATGAAGAGTGTCTCCTGTACGTGTAGGCGGCACACTCTCCCGCGGCGTCCGTGTTGAGTCGTGAGTAGTACATCACAGATCCGTCCGACCATTGCCAGGCATAGCGGTATCTACAGCGATTAAACACACACACACACACACACACACACACACACACACACACACACACACACACACACACACACACGCGCGCACGCGCGCGCGCGCACGCACGCACGCACGCACACACGCACGCACGCACACATTGAATGAGAAAATGGAGAAGAGAAATTACACACATGCGCGCACGCACGCACGACAAAGAGAAATAACACACACACACACACACACACACACACACACACACACACACACACACACACACACACGCATTGAATGAGAAAATGGAGAAGAGAAATTACACACACGCACGCACGCACGACGCACGACAAAGAGAAATATAACACACACACACACACACACACACACACACACACACACATGGAATGAAAAAAAAAAAGGAAAAATAAAATAACGTAACACATACAAGAATTACTACTACTACTACTACTACTACTGCAACTACTACAACTACCACCTCCACAGTACATACAATGCAGACTCAGTATGCGGTGTCATGCTGAGACCAACAAAAGCTTCACTGATCTCCAACCCCGCCAGCAGCCCTAACACACCATCCCATTCCTCAGGCGTGTTCAGGCTCGTCAGATAAGCCCCACGACGTCGACACTCAACTGCCGCCTCCTCCCAAGTCATCGGACTGTCCTGCTCAACCATCTCGTGGCATTTCCCAGCCACAGCCATCATCCCCGGACCGCAGGCGTCGCTCCAGTACGGGCAGACCTTTTCGTCCTCAGCGTCCAAACAGTCAGCGCGGAGGTCACACGGGAAGTGCTCCTGGAAATCGGTCCAATGCCGCACGGAGCAATTCCACTTGCCGCTTGGGACACGCTCTGGGAGGGAGGAACGGTTGTGGAAAGAGAAAAGGAGTTTGAAACCAGCGGACGTCCTGACCTTGTCGTTGACGAAGTGCACGTGGATGCTGTCCGAGTCCAGAACCTGTTGCGATTCCTGCAGGTCACATGCACCTAGTGGAGTACCAGGCTCAGAGTCTCTTTCAATGTGTAAGGAGAGCTTGTCACCATCACAGTGCGTTTGCTTGTGGGATGAGGTTACTTTCTCTTCTTGCAGGCTGACCATGGCCACGTGACCAGAAGGAACCACAACTCGTGTCCAGTCGTCTATGAACGGTAGATCTCTGACGACCTTGTCATAGCCAGGGGTCTGAATGAAGCCTGAATGTAACAAATAAATAACGCACTTGTCAGGTTGCAGTTAGCCAGTAGACTATTCGCAGACTGAGTCGACACAAGACTGAGGTACTTTATGTAGAGTTACTCGTCATTTCACGTGAAATTTGTTTCGCAATGTGTTTAAATCTGTGTCCGGGATTTGAACTCAATACTCAAAGTAAAGTTTGGGTTGTGCAACAGTAGCCTCACACACACACACACACACACACACACACACACACACACACACACACACACACACACACACACACCAGAATTAATTTAAATTTGGCTTAGTGGGAGTGTTGCACTTTGATTATACTCACGTTTGCTGCAACAAGAACCGTTTAGGAACAGTTACTCTTGTCTGATTTTTGCATACAGGGCCAAACCCGAAGAAAAGTAAAAAGAAACAAACTAAAAAGAAAACGTGGAATACTCGTGCAATGTACGAAATGTGTCGATTTCATTTTCTGGAAACTTCAGTTGTACACATTCACGTAAAGCCTGCTCTTAACTGGGCACAGCGCGCGAAACACACATGTGCACATCACAGTCGTTGCGCTCGGTGTGTCTACTAACTACAAAACTGAACACAGCAGTGCTCGGTGACAAACCGATTGAAGATGCACTGTCCACAGCCAATCAGAATCTGTTGTGGAAACCACAGTCACAGTCGTGGCTGTTTGAAATCCAAATTGCTGTGACGACGCCACAGCGGGGGAAACCCCCCAAATCACAACTGTCACAACTGTGGACAGCACTGTGGCGCTCCGCAGTGCCCAGTTAAGAGCCGGCTTAAGACTACTGGGAACATCGATAACCGTGACGCATTTAAATACGGTAATCACAACTGAAATTACTGTACGCTTGTCAAATAATACCTCATACAGTCCTCCATACCACTTACCCGTGCAAATTTCCAGTGAGTTAAATGTGAATGTTTTACGTCCAGATATAGTGAGAAAACAGAGCTCGTGACTGACGAGTTACACAAAACTCGCCGTCTACTACTGCGTCTAGGAGTAGCAATATTTGCCGTATAATTATGCGCTTAGTATTTATGTTTGTTTACCAAGTTGTAATTGCTTTTTGCTTTCCACGCTGTTTTTTTTGTCATCGGGAGTTCGAGAAATTAGCATGAAGGTGCAGCGTCTCCTGCATGTCCTAAGTTTATACTGCCCCGTAGACCAGTTTGTATCATTGACATCAGTGTCCAGCGTTAGATTTTTTTCCCAAGTAGTGCAGGCACACTCAGCCGCGGTTTGTCTTTGTTGCTTGCACAGCTCCGGGCCGAGCCCTAAAAACCCACCCTCACAGACTGCTGCATGGAATCAACTCGTTTTATTTGCCACTAACCAACGAGATGTTGTCAGCCGTATAAGCTTTATACATACTGTCATTAGTTCTACCAGAAATAGTATTGTAATATGAAACATTATACCTGTGACTGCAGATGTGTACCTAACCTCCAGCCTGGGCTCGCTTGATACAGACGTAACAGGGAGATAATCGCTAAGAACCTCCGAGGCGACGTTGTCATCCGTACTTGAATTCCCTCCCTTCTTGGTGCTTGTCTCAGACGAAACCGGAGTTCCCAGTTCTTGTTGCTCCTCTGTTGTTGAAATCTTTCCGCTTTCAGTTGAAGTTGTCTCCCTGGACTCCTGTAGGATTGTGACACTCGCATCTTGAGTGTGATTGCCACTGGCGTCGATGTGATGAAAGAAAGAGAGTGAGAGCAATAGGATCACGCCGCGCGTCATGGTGACCTAGATTTGGCTTTGCACGTGAAATGCGGACGTGCGGTGAATGTGTGTTGGTGTCGTGCAAGGTTCTGGACTGTGAAATGCGTGCATCTGCTGACCGTGTCAATTTGAAAGTGGCAGGGGCAGCGCAGAGTTTAAATTATAGTAAAAATGGTTAGGCCAAAAAAAAAAAAAAAGTTGTCTGGTTCCGATTTCACCATTAACAGACAAAACAAAACCACACACACACACACACACACACACACACACACACACCTTCAGAAGTAGTCACACATTGATGTAGTTGTTCAACTGAGAAAGATTGGGGCTAATGGTATGCGACATAAATCTACTCAACACGATAAACTAGGATCAGCGAGGCCGGAAAACAAAACATGACATTTAAATTCCTTTGCCTTTGCATTGTTTGGAATTTGAAAAGAGAACTTTTTCGTCCAACCAGGTTTTATCAGTGAAACTAGAAATACACACACATAAAGATAAAAACAAACAAACAAAAAACGGTTGGGGATTTAGAAATTTAGGATATTGATCAGAGAGCGGTGAACTCAAACAAAAACGCATGACTCAGTAATTGGGTAAAATGGGGTTTTCATCTGAACAATACAACGAAAAGCACACGCACTGTTTAGCAGTGTAATCACTCGGGGAATTAATGTTTGGGCAAAACTTTTGCGTTATCTTTAATACAAACAACATTAAACACTGCAATGGCTACCATTGATCAGATTTTAATGCACTGCATGCACGGTTTCAAGGTTTGGGGCGATGTTCCGAGGGAGGATGTGTGTGTGTGGTGGGAGGGGGGTGGGGGAGGGAGGAGGGGGTGTGAAATGTTTTCTACAGGTCATGTTTTGCGTGCGTCATCAGCGAGAAAGAAACTGATCTGATGCATTAATGTTTGATCCACTAATTGCGTGTATAATGGATGTTTTCCGATTTTCATCCACACATAAAGCACACGTTCGCGTCTAACGTTTACACGATTAACTTACAAGTACGAAGTCTAAGGAAGAAAAGAAGGTTGATAGGAAGGGGGGAGGGGGATGTGGGGGAGGGGGGGGGGGCAGGGGTGTTCCCATTAACTCGATTTTCTGAACCGCACATTGTTGTACTTTATCTCTCTCTCTCATGTGTGCGGGTTCGCAGCAACTTCTGTAAATAACATCATGCATCCGACCACTTGTGCTGGTAAATGAATAGTGTGTGTGTGTGTGTGTGTGTGTGTGTGTGTGTGTGTGTGTGTGTGTGTGTGTGTGTGTGTGTGTGTGTGTGTGTGTGTGTTCCATTACTATGTTTCGCTCGCTCTCTAGCTCAAAAGAGTCAATTCACATCGAGTTTGTCCAAATTCTCATTTTCACACCTATACAAGGAGTTACCACAAAAAAAACGCACTCACATAAAAACACCCCCACGCATTTACAAAACTATAACACCTCTGGAAATAAAAACAAACAAACAAACAAACCAGCGAATGGTTTCATAAGTAATAAGTTTATTTTGCGTACAGTACAGAGTTTGTGAGTATATCGAAACAAGATCAGAATTTGATATTCCACACTCTTTAAAAAAAAAATCACAAATCACAAGATAAACAATTTGTCACGAACCGCTTAGAAATCACTTATAAAACGTTCATCATTATACAGAGTTGAGAAAGTATTGTTCACTGTAAACAAGCAATATACGGGTATGATCTGCTGAGGAGCTCTAACCAAGAAAGACAGTGGTAGGAAATGCTGTGGTGCGAGCCTGGGTGTTCCTAACACCGCTGAGATGGAAAACTGTGAAACTCTGAGACTGTTTGCCAGATGAAAAGATGTTTTATTTGACCATCGAGACCGTTTTCGTGACTTTGTGGCTTCAGCTTGTAGATAAGTACGACTTTCGTGGTGCTTACGGTCCATACCTGAACAGACAGGGACTCGACAAATCTTGTAAAAATATCCACCAATCAACGCCGTTTAGCTGGTCCTCAGCCCGCAATCAACTAACGTCAACATGGACGCCGGTCAGAGTCCCACAGGGGTTTCGAATTCTATACTGTGACGCAAGAGGCTGTTTCTGGTGCACAGATGAAGCGCACGCCAGTGGAAGGTTTTTCCACATGATGTTGTTTACCTTCCATACGTTTTGAAAATTTAACAAACACCTCCGATTCTTATCATTATCTATTTTATTTATTTATTTGGTTGAAAAAGATTCTTCTTACGCGACCGAATAGAGCTGAAATATAATTATTTTGAGATTCCCTGTCTACCGCGGATGATATGAGCGTCTACACTTAACGGGAGCCAGTAATGGAACAAAGCCGAAAAAGCTACCTCAGCCCTGAGGCACCTGCGTAATCCGTGCTGTACACCAGAAAACAAGTGGGGTTTTTTTTTTTCGGTTTTGTTCCAGCAGCGACGAGCGCCCTCCCACCCGTGCGTGCATCCAGGTCATAACCCAGCCCGAATAATGCTACTCGAAAATGAGGTGCCCAGTGTGCTGCGCAATCGTGATTCTTCGCCGGGCTGAATGGTTAACTGCATCGGGAGAATGGATACCCGCTGTTATAATCATGATTACTCAAGGAAGCACCGGAAACAATAATTATGCTATTGACGTCACATTGTTTTCTGACGCAATATGCTATTGACGTCACATTGTGTTTTGAAGCACTGAGCTACTGACTGTTTTTGGCTACATGTTTTGCTACATGGTATGCACTGGTATTTATGGTATACACGAACCTGTAAGTAGACAACGCGCAAGCAAAATTGCCGCAAGCAATATTGCCACAAAACAAAGAGAAAAAAGAGAAAAGACCCCCCCCCCAAAAAAAAAAAAAAAAAAAGCCACCAGTACGGGTTGAAAATAAAGGTTTTAGCAAAACGTTCAAAGATCGCGGGGGAAAATGTATGCATGTCCAATAGGGTTTGAGATCAGGATTACCTTAGGAAATTCCCTCCTTACAGCCCTCCCCCCCTCCCCTTTCACATGAGAAAAAACAAACAAACTGTTAACCGAGACTTCTTAACTTATTCTGCCCGAGCCAAGACTATAATTATGATGGTAGTGTCGGCTTAAAAAGGGTTAAAGGACTCGTACCCATCCTGGAGAGACTTGGTTATCTCTCCTCCCCCCCCCCCCCCCCCCCACCCTCTCGCTTTCTGCTGGAACCACTACAGCCAATACAGAATGTTCTACCGTAATACCGAGGGTCCATGCGAGTTTCATTTACGTCTGCAGCCTAATCTTACAAGTGGATGTAAACCATTTAGACCTATCGAGAATACAATCGGAAAACTATTAGTAGGCTCAACCAAAAGAGACAATACCGGGAAAAACAAAACAAAACAAAACACAACTGTACATTTATATGTAAAATTTGTCCAAGCTCAATAGAGCACAACCGCGCTGAGCGCTTAGTAAACACACACAGCGATAGAAATGTTATGCAAATTTTACTTCAGGGTCATCCTCCGCTTTCCAATTTGTGGGGCGTGAAATGGTATTTAAAAGCCCATTATTGAAGACCTTCAAGCACACATAACATTCTGAGCTCTGTTGGTGTGTCTACCATCACACGACTTAGACACCTGCACAGTGACAGCATCTCAAACTCTGGCACTGGACCAGCAGAAGGACACGTGACGCTCCTTTAAAAAAAAACAAGAACAAAAAACAACAATTCAACAGCCGGTCCCCGTCGTGTAGTGGTTAGCACTTCGTGCCTGGAGGGATTAGCAACGCCCTCCGTATCAAAATCGCGCTTTGTACAGATGCTGCCATGATTGCGTCAGTCCTGGTTTTCTCGAAGTTTTTTTGTATTCAAGAGCTTTCTAAACTTGCAATGTCGCCAGCGACCACGTGCGAATTGCACTGAGGCGGACACTTAGCCCAGCTATAGTCAGTTTCATACAAACTCGCCATTTCACTTGCAAGTGAAGTGAGCGGCAGGCGCATGTTTCTGGTCCACGTTTGTTCACATATCTTAGCAACAACAGCCCCAAAATGCTTCGTATTTTGCACGCATCTCAGTGGTATCATGTTCTCGTCACCGTTCTAAACCTACGTCGATCTGTGACATTAAAACACGCGCAGGGTGTATGTTTAACAATTTCAAAAGTCCAATTTACGGCTTTCAGCAAACAGTTTTCTTCAAATCTGTTTCACGGCGGACATTTGAAGCACGGTGTAAATGTCATGTCATTTCAATCGTTTAACTCTCTCTATGCTAGGGTCCCTATTAATTTTGGCTGCACAGGTTATATTTATGGGATTGCCATCTTTCTAATTTTGATTGTTAGCCATGAAACCACAAAACGCGGAATTAAATACAGCGCTAGAAAACGGGTTTCCACCTGTCAAGGTAGGCAACCATCTGTTAGTATTGGACTTGGTTTTCTCTCATCCACCTGTCAAGGTAGGCAACCATCTGTTAGTATTGGACTTGGTTTTCTCTCATCTACCTGTCAAGGTAGGCAACCATCTGTTAGTATTGGACTTGGTTTTCTCTCATCCACCTGTCAAGGTAGGCAACCATCTGTTAGTATTGGACTTGGTTTTCTCTCATCTACCTGTCAAGGTAGGCAACCATCTGTTAGTATTGGACTTGGTTTTCTCTCATTCACCTGTCAAGGTAGGCAACCATCTGTTAGTATTGGACTTGGTTTTCTCTCATTCACCTGTCAAGGTAGGCAACCATCTGTTAGTATTGGACTTGGTTTTCTCTCATTCCAGAAACTCTTCTCCAAAACTGAAATACGAGGGGGGTCAGTTAAACACGACAGGTCGTTATTGCGTGTTTGTCACTTGTACGAAAAAAAGGACAGCAGCAAACAAAATCCACATCACGAGGTGTTCCATTACCAGGTTTACACAAGAAAACGTGTTGTGACTATGTCGTAGGAGGAATAAATTGTGTGATTTTTGTGTCCCTGCTCTGTCTGTCTTTCTGCCTCGCACGCACGCACGCACGCACACACACACAAAGAGGGCGGCTTAAAAGTCATGGAAAGTATACAAAACTATATTGCTAAAATGTACTATGTATTTTATACATTATTAAATGGGCGCACACAATTCCAGGAAGATGTGGCATTTCAAATTTCAAATTTGACATGCCACATCGTCCCGGGATTTAACCTCTAAGACAGCATCAAAACTACAAATGTTGGAGTCGATATTTCGACCTGAAAAACTCGAAATCTAATTTCTGAAACTTATCGTCAATACAACTTATGCACGATTCAAGCCAATGGCAAAAAACGATGTGATCACAAGGCTGAAGATAGCATTTCACCTTTCCACAGTGAAACCGTTGCACCTACTTGCCAAAAGTACACAAAAATCTGTACCAACTGATACAACGTAAAACATACAGGAATAAGTTGATCTTTCGATTAACTAAATAAAAAACATAATACAAAATGTATTCACACAAAACATTTCTTGAAAAGGAAGAGCAGACTCTGTCATGAATCTGTGAGAGGGATCAGCAAGTCAACCAATCAAAATACGTGAAAATCTCAAAGGACCTGCCTTTCAACCAATCAGAGCATTTTCTGACAACTACCCAGCAAAATTCCTCGAAAGGAGTTCAAAGTACAGAGGCTGTTCGCTGTTTAAGAAAACGGTTTCATGTGCAAGTCCCTTTCCGGACGTGATTTTACCAGAAGAGACATAACAAAAGCCTAACGGACTCGCAGCACTAATAAAAAAAGCAAAAATGATTATATATATTGGAGCTTAAACCAGCAACCTGTCGACGCAAAGTCACAAACCGAGAGGCCATGTTTCAACTAAATATTAAGCCACGCAAACAGCAGAGTTTGATCTTTGACGCTGGGTACACCGTAACATGAGATAAAGAAAAGTTTATGGCAAGTAGATTTCATATGTAAATCTGCATTGCGTTTGCAAACGGCTCCTTACAACCAGTCGAATAGAAGCTGCCAGTTTTGCTCAGACTTCTACATGCTGCGCATAGCTTTTCATTGCTTTCACACATATTTCTCTGCTTATGAAAACTGTTCAAAGTTCGGAGTTCTCATGGCAGTACAACGCGACGCTGACCAGAAGGACGGGGCCACATCAGGAGCCTGTACAAACATGTAACTGTCAAGAATCGAGGCTGCTCTTTCCGTACTATGCAGCAAAACTGCCTGTGAACTGCGCTACTGCCAACCCATGCATGCTTTTTGAATACAGGCCTTCAAAAATATTCAGCAAGAGAGGAGGTTGTTTGAGGAGTGGCCGGGTGGCTGTTTGAGGTTTCACGCTGAATACAGCCCTTCAAAAATACTCAGCAAGACATGTGGTTGTTGGTGTGGTTTGCACGTTCACATCCTTTTCCAGCACAAACTTACGGCTCCAAGAAGGGATTCGAACTTACGACCCAAGCACTGAAAGTCCAGCACTCTACCAGCTGAGCCATCGCGGCTCCCCGTGTGAGTGGAGGGGAGATCAAAACGGAGATACAGCGTGGATGGGAATTCCGATCATGAGTTTAGTTCTCCTAGCATGCAGATTCGTTGGTGTCTGACGCCGCCACACTTTTCGACGGACTCGTCCTGGATTCCTTCTCTGCCGGTGGCGTTTTCTCCAATTTTGATGACGCACTTACGTCCCCTCCACCCGCGCCACCACCGGAAGGTTTAGTGACGTCATTCTCGGACGATTTCTCTCCCCCTGAGGGTTTCGCCGCACTCTTGTTCGCTCCCTTTGAGGCGGGGTCTCTCTTGCCTCCAGTTGGTGAGGTTTTGCGGAGCGTGTAGCCTCTACGTATGTCGCTGAGCAGACGATCTATGATGCAGCCGTCATCCTCCTGGGGAATCTTTGCGTCTTTGTCTGCACATGAATCAAGGTACATTGAATTACAACCCACATCAAAGTATTAGAAGTTGGTTGTACAGCGTTCGCGTCTGACAACAGAAGTCATAAGGGATTGCTGCAAAATGGGTGGTTCTGTGGTGAGACAGAATCGACTCAAAACATTCTGTTTCATAGAAGGTCGGTTGCGGTGTATGTGTTAACCGTATCTTTCTGTTTGTTGCAAATGAAAGCTAGTTTCTGAGAGTTTTGTCAGAGTTTTCCCAAGTTTTTGAAAATCCCATTTCTTTTTGTATTTGCATCTCTAATTTGCCGTTGTTAAAGATAAACTTTCATGTGTTTTTACTGAATGAAATTTGCAGTAACGGCTGAGAATAAATACACACAAGACTGCTTCGCTTAAAAGGAAACCTGACGGACTTTTTACTCAGGTGTGTAAATTCTTCTGCATTCTGTTTGATCTTTACAACTGACGTAGTCTGAAAGAGTAATATTTCTAAGTGTGTTTGTACAAAGGTTCTCTCTATTCACAATCCATACTGAAAGGGTGAAAGAGTAAAACACTGAAGGAGTAAATGTTCAACTGCTCCTCTCAGAAACTAGCCTGTGCCTGTGAGCTAAAACGACCCTGTACCCTTGAACAAAGCCTAGACACACCGCCAAAGAGGCCTTTCCAACACCAGTTTAGTCTAATATGGGATAATAACGCGTCCCCAAGGGGTGTTTGAAGTAATATGAAGTAATAATTATACGAAATACTTGAAACTTGGTGACTGCCATATATTTTTCTACGATTCTCCAACACCAATGACGCCACGCAGTGACCACAGTATGAGTACATAGAAGTACATCTCATGCACGTAAGACTCCCCCCCCCCCAATTTATGGTAAATGCTAATTGAAAAAGCAAATTAGCTGTTTATAGCTTATAGGCTAATTTACAGCTTATATTGACGAAACTTGTAAAATAATTGAACAGAAGTTTCCGTGATTCATGGTTTTGCCGTAAACTTTACACATTTAAATCCTTTTTTTCCTCACCAAGACGATAAAAAGTATCCAGATCTTATAGAAAGACCAAAAAAGTAAGAAATATCGAGAATAAGAATATATCAAAGAATCAAATATGAAAGGAACAGTGCTCCAAGAATGTATCCGCTGAAACAAAACTTCCTCACAGCACAGAAAACAATGTTAAAATTTCAAGAGAAAATGACTGTCAAACCGGAAATTTTTCAGAACTCTGAAATAAACAATATCAACAATCTTTCCTCGCGTATCACGCACCATCAAACGAAACAGCAATAAAGATGACAAGAAAGCCATTCTTTCTAAAACCACCACCCCGCTGAAAAAAAAGATGACGGCAAAGCTGGCGTTTAAGAAAGTACATGTGTGACTCAAAAAGCGTTGCAAAAAAAAAAAAAAAAAAAAAATCACCCAAAGCACAGCACTGCAAACGTAAACCATGCAAAAAAAAAAAAGAAAAATCTCATTTTCTCCCAAACCCAAAATAAGCACGTCCCCTGCCCAGCTTTGCCTTACAGAAAAACACAGATGCTGGCTGATGAAGAGGCAAGATCACACTAATTCCCCGCCTGTACAAAACGAACAGCTGCCAATGGTTTGTGATGGGACTCTAGGAAAAGGGGACAAATTTACCCGACCACTTTTGAGAACTGTAAAAAAAGAACCTTCGTAGTTGTCAGTTTTGAGTTGTTTTGTTTTCTTTTTTCAATTTTCGGTCCTTAAACTATTACTACAACTTCCGCGAAGGTTTCAAGACCCTAATGTAGCTTAAAAACACGTTAAAAAGAAGCATGAAGTACAACCATGCTGCACCGGCATAATTCCCACGTCACCCTTTATCTGCCATTTTCTCAAAAATGGCCGCTTTTCAACGGCAAGTTTTCAGGCGTTCACCACGCTACAGAAATAAAGAAAGCTTATTTTCTGCACTTTCGGTGGTACCAGTGAATCAATATACCCAAAATCAACTCCATGTCCCACTTTTCTAGGGTTCCATCACAATATTTGAGTTTTTCCTCCCCAGGGCCATTCACAGTTGTCAGGTTCAATTTCAATTTCTGAAAACACTATAGCGCCGAAACAACGCCACGGGCGACTGGAAATAAGGGTTTAGGCGCCCCCGATTTGATAAGCGCTTACACCCTTTTTAATAAATGACTGTAGCAGTTTGATAAGATTTTGTTTTTTGGATCAGCTGAATCGTTAGAAACATCGGAATCGTCCCCAAATACCCCCCCCCCCCCAAAAAAAAAAAAAAAAAAAAAAACAAACAAACAAACTCATCAGCAATTTCGTCCAAACTGTAAGTGGCTGATGACCTGACACACCTGCGAGTTAGAATGATTTAACCAGGGTATTAAACGCATGCGCAGCAGCAAGCAGAGATACGATTGGCCTATAGACAGACAAGATAGAGGGGCATGCTGGGTACGTTTAGCACGAGCGGCGAGGCGCGTGACAGCACGTGACTGTCTGCCGATGGCCGTGGTGGCACCTTGCCATGCTACATCACAGACAGACAACACATCAACAATGGGGGTCAATTCCACAGAAAATCAAATGGAGTTCAGCGCCAGTGTGTGTGTGTGTGTGTGTGTGTGTGTGTGTGTGTGTGTGTGTGTGTGTGTGTGTGTGTGTGAAGCCACAGGTGCAGGGATTCAGTTGGTAACTGAGCCATAGGGGATTGCTGTCTGTGGACGAGTTACGTCCTCTGGACAATCCTCGTGCTGCGGTTAGAAGACTGGTAATGAAAATCTCTTTTAGTCGCTGGTCGCTGTACTTAGCATGGTTTGTATGTAACCTTTCCACAAACGAGATACTCTAGTGTCACTCGCTGTGTAAACCCGCACGTATGTGTCTGAAGCACGATGTATTCGCTCGTGTCGACTCTCACAAATTTCGTTCACTTTTATTTCTGGAGAAAATTAGTCCAAAATTCAAAAGTTGAAAATTTGATCCCGGCTGGTTCACTGTTGTCAAAATTGCACTGTGGAACTGGTAAAATAAGAGACTTTTTTTTCCTTCTAAACTCTCAGTCGAATTTGACCATGACCACAATCGTAACCACGTTAGGTTCGGAGCTTGCAGAAGGGTAGTTGTTAATGCTTACAACAAAGATAAACAACAAAACCAGCTAACACCTTTCAAATTAGTTAGTAATACATTAGCGAATTTCTTTATAAAAGAAATGCTGATCGTCCAGTACTACGGTAGTATTCAGTCAGGAAAAGGGAGATAACAAACTGAAAGGCGTGTGTTCTCCTTTCCACCATAATATATCTTTCTCCAAAAGTTTGAAAATTAATATCAGACAATCACATCAAAACGAAAACTCAATGGGTGAATAAATACATTTTCGCACACCGGGGTCATTACACTTTCAGCAGAAGAACGCAAAATGGCGGACAAAGTGACAGCAAGGGAGAGCACTCACTTTCTTTGCTTTTGGCTTTCATAGCTTCCTGTTCTTTGCGTCGCCTCTCAGCCCGTTCTTCTTGTAGTTTTCGCTGTTCGTTTTCCTGGAAAAAAGAAAATAAATAGTCCAAAATGAAGCAAAGACAGAAGATTGGAAAACGTCTCCGGAAACGGACGTTGAAATAGCCCGAAACATTCAGTCGGTGAGATGAACAATTTGTGTAGCCGTTCATTTCTTGCCAAAATGAACCTTAAAATAAATGCAATTCTAAATTCCGAAATTTAAATAGCTGAGCTGACCCTTCGCACCACGTGATTGTAATGTGTTTATGTCCAGTGTGTGAGAAAATGCGTGTGATTCACGTGAGCGAGTGTGTTGGGTTCAGTTCGCGGCGCTTTGAGCCGATTCATGAAATTCGGTAAAGCGCCTTTACAATACTCATTATTATTATTATTATTATTATTATTAAAAAAAGAAATAATCAGACCCCCCTTCCCTTACACACACACACACACACACACACACACACACACACACACACACACACTGACACACACACACACACACACACACACACACACACACACACACACACACACACACACACACACACACACACACACACACACACTGACACACACACACACACACACACACACACACACACACACACACACACACACACACACACACACACACTGACACACACACACACACACACACACACACACACACACACACACACACACACACGCGCGCGCGCACGCGCGCGCGAGTCTCCAGATGTTTCCTTGCACTGCTTTGACGTCGTTCAACTGACCTTCTTGCACTGGATAACCTTCTCGCAGAAGGTCTTGAAGATGTTGAGACATTCCTCCAGCTTGAAGGTCTTCTCGTTCTCACAGAAGTGAGCGCACAGTTTCTTGGTGAGGTCGGCCACCTTCTCCATCTTGGCCTTCGTTTCCTCCAGCTCCTCTTGGGCGCTCTGGAAGAACAGTAATCGCACCACGTTGATCAGCCAAACATACACGACTAAACCTTAACCCATAATGCAGCAGGAAGATTACTTGACTATGCACAGTAATGTTTTAACGATGCCATCAGTATGATCTTAACAGGAAGGGGGCTTCCGCTCTAAGAAATCTGATGTGAGCGGTGGTCTAATAGGCAGCGCGTCGGACTTAGCCGCTGCGCTACTGAACGGCCGTCACCGATGTCATGACGATGAAGCGTGGGTTCAAGCCCAGGTCGAGCTTGTGATACTGGTTTTTCCTGGCTACCGGGCTGCTCATCGGGGGTTTCTCTCCGGGTTATCCGGTTTTCCTCCCCAGCAAAAACTGAAAAATAGGGTAGGTATTGGGTGGCGCTGCACTGCGGCGACGCACTTCCCCCGAGGGAAGCAACCCGAATTTCCCGAAAAGGACAATAAAGTAATACACGTTATAAAAAAAACCCACAAAAAAACAACAAAAACAACCTTGCTGCAACCATCGCATAGTAGCTTGAATACTGTCCACGCATCGCACTTGTGCAAGACTGTTCTCTTCATCCATTTAGATCCCCTGTTTTTTTTTTTTCTGGGTTGTTATCTCCACGTTTCATCTCTGATACTTCTCGTTCGATGTGAAGTAACTAGCCAACCACACACCAGCCGATGACCCAAAGTAATATCACAGGCATAGCAAGGTATGCCCGGCCTAACTAACTCGTGCCCCTTCTATCTTTCAACTTTAGCATCGGTTGACTTAACCACGTGACCGGATATGCTAGCACGACCTTGACTGACCTTGATGAAGGCGTTGAACTGGTCCTGCACATCCTTGTCAGCGGCCGTCACCTGAGTCTCCAGCTTGTTGACACTTCCCTCCAGCTGTTTGCCTTCCGCAGTCAGGTTGTCAACGTTTAGCCTGAAGCAGACACATGATGACACAGTCACGCATCTTACGTTTACCGGGTATTTTCGGCCGTGCGATCAAATAAGAGTGATTCCAAAAGACAGAGCTACAAGCAAAAAAGCCAGTCAAAGTTCCAAGTTTTCGAGACCAGCAGCATCCGACCGTCGGGGGTTCTCTCCGGGTACTCAGGATTCCTATCCCGCTGTTTTGCAAATGTTCAACCTTATAAAAATCAAAACAAATGCAATTCTAAATTCCAAAACGTAAATATCTGCGCTGGCCCTTCGCATCACGCGACTGTAATTTGTTCATGTCCGGTGTGTGAGAGAATGCGTGTGATTCACGAGAGCGTGCGTGCTGAGATCAGTTCGCCGAAGGGTGCGTGTTTATCACAATCATTACCTGCTAGCATCAGTGAGGGTGGGCAGCAGTTCCTTGGCAAACTCCAGCACGTCCTTGGCCTCCTTCTCGGCCTCCCCGACCAGGTGATGCAGCAAGGTCACCCTAGGTTTGTTAGCTCGTGTGTCCATCAGCTTGGTCAGTGACGCCACCTTGAAACCCAGCGCGTTCCCTGCGTATCCTCCCTGTAAAGTATTATCAAAGTAACCATCTGAACGGCGTTTCTGGATATATTCATACCACTCATTATAACAGGTCAGAGTTTGAAATTCGTAACTCGCCATGCGTGGTTTAACTTTGAATCCACAACAATCACACGTGAATTAACGATGTGGTTTTAGCGATTTAAAATGTGCACATGCACAACCCCTAGCAGTGTTCCAGCAGTGTGTTCTGGCTACACGATTTGCGTCACGAGATGACGCCAAAAGCGAATTTTAAAAAATTACGTCACGACATCAGGCAGTTCGACTTAACGGGAATGAGGACGAAGAAGCTTTGCCAGTCACTGGATGTGAAATTGTTGATCTATTGCTGAGTTTTATCCCCAATGGATCGTGGTTTGTGACAATCGTAAGCCTACTTTCAGTTCTCTGCTCAAACGTAGACATCGAAACTGACCTACTGACTTCTCCAATCCGATGGACAACGCGGGGTGAAGCACCTCAGCCAGAGATTTAGCATTTTGCATTGCCGATGTCAGCTTTCAAATCAGAGAAATCCAGGCACTAACGAGGTATAAATAATTTTCCCAAGTCGGTGCCCCCGATTACGTTTAATACACCACACTCCTTCGTTGATTTCGACCAAAAGAACTGCTCGTTAAAACTCGCTGTTGTTCGGTGTGGGGGTATTTTCCGTCAAGGATTGGGGGGGGGGGGGGGGCACCTCACTGTGAAAACTTTATATAGATGTACCGCTTGGATGTGACTACCGAATAAAAGAGATGAAGAAGCAGATGCAGCAGATGAAGATGGTGAGCCGTTTTACGGAGTTCTAGAGTTGTTAGGCGTTACAGGCTATCTCACAAACTGTCCTGGTAAATCCAATTGCTATAGCAAAGAGACATGGAATTCTCAGCTATGCAGATCAATAGTTTCTTGACTACTGACTGAAACTGGCCGACGGAGCGGAGGGGGGGGGGGGGGGGGGGGTGGGGGGGGGGGGTTGTAGTGAAGGGGTATGGGGATAATGGTAGATCAGACTACTCACGGCGTTGATAAAGTTGCCTGTGTGCAGCACGTATCTCAGGAACCCCTTCAGTGTCTCGCTGTCCATCAGCTGCTCGCACGCCGAGATGATCACGTCCACATTCGGCTTGAGCGCGTCCATCGCCACCCTGAAGTCCTCCTGATCAGCAACAACAACAACAACGGCATTAGTTCATCATTTTTATGCAAATGTCACAGGGCCGTGGTCAGTCGTCTGTAAGACTGAGACTCAAAGTCTGGTATTTCTCAGCTCACAAACCATTTGTAGCTGCTTTCATGGTGTCCGCTTGTGTGCATAGTAAAAACTTTTACACAGGCTCCCATTGAGCAAACAGAAGCTGAACTGCAGTTCGAACAGCACAGCGCCCGCTACAGTTGTACCGCCGTGCCGGCGGCTAGGACAATAACCATTAATTTTGCACTATGCACCCCAGGTAAAGGGGAAGCGACTTGTGCAGACTTGTGCACGAAGTAAGGCAGTGAGGTTATTTCCCTTCTTCGTATTTCCACCATTGACCACATCAATGTAAGATAATTAGGCTATTCTATCTAGTCCACTTAAAAGCTATCAATTTCTGATTTTCTAACTAAAACCTTACATAGCAAAATATACAAAATACGCGAACGGGCTGAACTCTCTTAAAGCTGCCACCGGATTCCGGAAATACAATGCATTCGAAAACATATAATTATACAACGTGAACGAATGAACGTACCTTCAGCAGCATGCCCTCCACCCTCATCTTGTATCCCGGCAACTGAGCCAGCAGCATGTAAAACTTCTCCGCGTTGCCAAGCTTCTCCTTGTCTCCGTCATAGTTTCGGATCATCTCAACCTGAGGAACACCACCCCATTATAATCATGTAGGCGAACTGGGGGGTAAGGTGTTTGCGAAATAGTCACGAAGTCTCGAGCGAGCGAGCGAGCGAGCGAGAGAGAGAGAGAGAGAGAGAGAGAGAGAGAGAGAGAGAGAGAGAGAGAGATGATGATGATGATGATGATGATGATGATGATGAAACTTTATTTATCAACGGTAAAAGTTTTGACAGAAATTCGCCACTTTGCAAACTTGCCGTTGCTAATACTACAGAGACTATCTACTAAGGAAAAAAAAAGGGAGCAAAATATAAAAGAGAGAGAGAGAGAGAGAGAGAGGGAAAAAAAGTTCAACACAAAAATTTTGCACTAAACTACAAGAAACAAAACCAGAGAGAGAGAGAGAGAGAGAGAGAGAGAGAGAGAGAGAGAGAGAGGGGACCAGGAAAAGCGATCTCAGAGCCAGAAACCTTAATCGACACCGAAGACTGAGAGTAATATAAAGCTTACATGATGAGTTCGATCGAGTGGTACACCACGAGAACTAATCATGTAAGCGGTTTATACCACGAGCATTCAGACTCTTACCTCTACTGCCCTAGTTGCATACATTTTCTGCGACATTTTATTTTTCTCATAGGGTGACTAGTGACTTTTGTACCCCCTCATAATTCTTCGCACGGGCTTGTGAAGAAATGATGCGTAGAGCAGTTGAAATTGCTTGTGTTCAGAAGAGTATCATTCAAAGGATGTGCTCATGTACTGACATTCAAAAGTACACTCGCTAATACTTCGCAGAGAATTTTCTGTGCGAAATTTTTTTACGTGATCCAAGCAAAATAAAATTTCACCCCAAAAGTGAGCAAAATAACTATGCACCCGCCGTGACGTATGATTTCCAAATGTTTGAAATGACGCACTTTCTGACTGATGACGTACGTGAAGTGTGTTTTTGTGAACTCGTAAACCACTGAGTGGGTTATGGAAAGTAATAACTCACACTTTCGCTCTCTGTTTCATTACTATTTTTGGACGTAAAGCAATCATAGTTAACTCACTGAAAGTTTGCACTGGCGAGTGGTGTAAAATGTCTTGTTTGTGCATCAGTTAACCATCACGCATTATTCAACACAAAAAGGGCGTGGGGGTGAGTGTGTTGAGGCTGACAACCTATATAATTATTCGTAACGCCGCTGTCATGGAAAACTGCCCCATTGGAAGCTGTAAGGCTGTTCGCTAGATATAAGGATGCTTCATCTAGCCACTGCCCCATTGGAAGCTGTAAGGCTGTTCGCTAGATATAAGGATGCTTCATCTAGCCACTGCCCCATTGGAAGCTGTAAGGCTGTTCGCTAGATATAAGGATGCTTCATCTAGCCACTGCCCTATTGGAAGCTGTAAGGCTGTTTGCTAGATATAAGGATGCTTCATCTAGCCACTGCCCTATTGGAAGCTGTAAGGCTGTTCGCTAGATATAAGGATGCTTCATCTAGCCACTACCCCATTGGAAGCTGTAAGGCTGTTCGCTAGAAATAAGGATGCTTCATCTAGCCACTACCCCATTGGAAGCTGTAAGGCTGTTCGCTAGAAATAAGGATGCTTCATCTAGCCACTGCCCTATTGGAAGCTGTAAGGCTGTTCGCTAGATATAAGGATGCTTCATCTAGCCACTGCCCTATTGGAAGCTGTAAGGCTGTTTGCTAGATATAAGGATGCTTCATCTAGCCACTGCCCTATTGGAAGCTGTAAGGCTGTTCGCTAGATATAAGGATGCTTCATCTAGCCACTACCCCATTGGAAGCTGTAAGGCTGTTCGCTAGAAATAAGGATGCTTCATCTAGCCACTGCCCTATTGGAAGCTGTAAGGCTGTTCGCTAGATATAAGGATGCTTCATCTAGCCACTGCCCTATTGGAAGCTGTAAGGCTGTTCGCTAGATATAAGGATGCTTCATCTAGCCACTGCCCTATTGGAAGCTGTAAGGCTGTTTGCTAGATATAAGGATGCTTCATCTAGCCACTGCCCCATTGGAAGCTGTAAGGCTGTTCGCTAGATATAAGGATGCTTCATCTAGCCACTGCCCCATTGGAAGCTGTAAGGCTGTTCGCTAGATATAAGGATGCTTCATCTAGCCACTGCCCCATTGGAAGCTGTAAGGCTGTTCGCTAGATATAAGGATGCTTCATCTAGCCACTGCCCCATTGGAAGCTGTAAGGCTGTTCGCTAGATATAAGGATGCTTCATCTAGCCACTGCCCCATTGGAAGCTGTAAGGCTGTTCGCTAGATATAAGGATGCTTCATCTAGCCACTGCCCTATTGGAAGCTGTAAGGCTGTTTGCTAGATATAAGGATGCTTCATCTAGCCACTGCCCTATTGGAAGCTGTAAGGCTGTTTGCTAGATATAAGGATGCTTCATCTAGCCACTGCCCCATTGGAAGCTGTAAGGCTGTTCGCTAGATATAAGGATGCTTCATCTAGCCACTGCCCCATTGGAAGCTGTAAGGCTGTTCGCTAGATATAAGGATGCTTCATCTAGCCACTGCCCCATTGGAAGCTGTAAGGCTGTTCGCTAGATATAAGGATGCTTCATCTAGCCACTGTGTCATTTTCGTGACTTTGTGGCTTCTAATATTCCTGAACTGACTGGGACTCGACAAAGCTTCTAAAAATAGCCACCAATCAGCGCCATCTAGCTGGTCCTGCATAATGATTAAAAACGGCTCCAGCTTTCCAGCCCTCCGTGGATTCCACCCATGACCTGGGAGGAACACCACTGGAGCTGGCAAAGAGTTGGGGCAGCAAAAAGAACAAACAAACAAACAAACAAACAAACAAACAAACAAACCATCCTAGATCGCTGGATTCCCACATCCGCTCCTGGCACTGATTTACATGCCGCGACATGGTTCTTGTCTAAGTGGTTAAAGAAGCCCACCGGCCCCAAAACATCCTTTGTTTCTAGACACCCACCTCGTCCTTTTCTGGCATGATCTTCTGTAGACCTCGCAAGCGCTCGGCGCCGATCCTGGCCTGTTGCCCTTCCTTGATCATCCGCACCACCTCCTCGTTGGACGCCTTAAACTGCTTCAGGAAGATGTTGGCGTTCATGCTTCGCTTCGTGTCCAGCAGGTTCACCTGCACAAACCAACACAATGATAATTATAATCGCATCAACAGAGGCGCTTTCTCCCAAGTGTTTGGCTCAAAACGCCGCGAGCTGAACCCAGCACGCACGCTCACGTGAATCACACGCATTCTCTCACACACTGGACATGAACTCATCCCGCGTTGTAGTGTCTGGCAAAACGTTTGGTGTTGTGCTCATTATGCCCGCGGGATGCGATTGGCTGAATTCTAGGGGGCTCGACCTATTTGATTGACAGGAGTGGAGCCGTCCATTTGTGGGAGTAAACAGAATGCGCATGTCTGGTATCAGCGGCATGAGTATTGACAGATCTGGCAAATAATTTCTTTATCTGACGAGCGAGGGGGCGGGGGGGGGGGGTGGAGGTGAAAGACAACTCTTCTACAAACTTAGGATCCACAGTGGCTCACTCACTGCATCTTATCACCAGCCAGTGACACACTCATACAGCATCAGACTACTGCCAAAAATGTTTACAAGAAAATTGATCATGTTCGTACTTCAGTCGGGACCTTGGCCTTCGGTTGTTCCTGTGTCTTGGCCGGCGCCGCAGCCTTCTGACAGAAGAGCTCCTCGATCAGGTCATACCTGACCTTGACCTTGTCATCCATCTCCAGCACCTCCTTCCACAAGTTGTCATCAGCTGTGAGGACGAAAGCACGTTAGTTAGTTAGTTATTTAAGGCTTAACGCCGCGCAAGCAACAAAGGCTAATTCGCGGCTAACGAAAGCACGTAAGGCTAATTCAAACAGGTGTGCGCTGAAGGAAAATAACGAAGATCATTCTACATACGTAAATTATACGAAAACCTTTGAAAGCGACGGATATACGACATCGGATGAATCAGTTACAGACCGGTATTAGCTTCCGGGTCATGCAGTAACAACTCGGCTAAATATGGTAGAAAATCTTTGCCTCTTTAAATATTTGTATGCAGAGTAAAAAAAAAAAGGCAATCTGGTGCTTTTTGTTGGCTTTGTAAACAAGTTTCATGCCAGGTAATAGTAAAATCAGGGAAAAATGAGGCTGGCTTGTGGACTATTTGTATTCATGCGCGGCTGACACAGGAGCCAGCAAACGACCGTGGAATGAGGGGGTATGCGGTCGCTGCCAACATTGCCAAAAAACGGAACATTGGAATTTGTTGAAATTTACTCTACACATGAGTCTATGGCTGCCTGATTTTTGTGAATTTTTTTGGTGAATTTTAAAGCATTTCTAGGGTGTCATCTGCAATTTTATGTGTATATAGCGTTGTCCTCCAAAAATGCATCTATGGTAGGTAGCCTGTAAGCAGTTTTACCACGGGAGGGCAATCAAAATGGACAACCTCTTTCCGTTGCTATGCCGCTTCAAACGTTTCGACGACGCTTCCTCACATTAAAAGCCGTTATTTTAAAACATGAGCATATACACACGTTCAGATTGTAGTAACGCATCAGTACAAGTCGGTTTCTCAAAGATAAACGGTTCCTTTCGATCGTTAACACCGACGACAAAAAAGTCCCACAAGATTATTCGGTGATATGGTGTTTTGATTGTGAAAAACGCAGTGCCGGCTATGACGTGGGAAGCCGTTGATTGGCGGTGCAATGATTTAAAGCGGCAAAGCACCGGAATATCGCCCGCTTATTTTGTTGCACCCCCGTGTTTTCGAAGGAGTGTGGACAGTATTTGACTGGCAGTAGGCATGTTTAGCAAGACTTCGTAAGGAGGACTTCGCTGAGCAGCGTAACCCATTTACATGTAAATTATGCTCACACGGCAGAGGCCGCGAGCTGCTGACGCGCTGTGATTAGCTTATGGTCCCCCTAACGTGCCTAATTTACATGTAAATGGGTTACGCTGGTCAGCGAAGTCCTCCTTACGAAGTCCTACTAAACACGCTTAACATATATAAATATAATATTTTTTCCTGGCTGCCGGGATGCTCATCGGGGGTTACTCTCCGGGTCATCCGGCTTTCCTCCCCCAGCAAAATTGTAAAAAAAAAATAGGATAGGTATTGGGTGGCGCTGCACCGCGGCGACGCGCTTCCCCCGGGGGAAGCAGCCCGAATTTACCGAAAGGGATAATAAAGCAGTAAAAAAAAAAAAAAAAAAAACCGAGAGGCGACACTGTTCCAACCGTTGTTGATACTGGTAAAAAAAAAAAAAAAAAAAAAACTAAAAAAAACCTCGGCAAGCTGGTAAGCCCGTCATATAAAATACAAGATGGATTTCATTACTGCATCTTAGTTTATCACCTTCTCGCCTTTTGAAATTTTATGCTGATACTGCCAGACAGAGTGACAGAACTGGGCCAGTAATGATGCACTCCCTTTAATATTTCACCTTTCTACGCGTATTTTAATCTCCGACAACGAACAGCAAACTAAAGTTTATCATTTATTTTTTAAAGTAAGACGAAGGTAAATCAAAACGTGAAACCAATGGTTGACTGATTTATACACAGTTGAAATCATCATTCTCTCCTCTGATCTCTTTTTTTTTTTAACAGTTGTTGTAATTTAATCTTTGACGACGAACAGTGAACTGATTTCTTGAAGTAAATACAAGTTCAGGAAGGTATATACAATATGAAATCAATGGTGCTATTGATATATGCGTTGCTGAGATCATCTCTTTTCAGGTCTTTTACAGTTTTGTTCGAGTTAACATTTAAAAACGACAGTAACTTAAGACTTAGGTTTTCTTTTTCTTTTTTCTTTTGAGTTTAAGACTGACAAGTTCACGAGGGTAAAATAAACCGTGGAATTAATGCTGGTTTGATTTTCGCCCTGTACTGTTCATTCAAAATAGGATGGGCAGTTTAGGTTGGGTGGCGCTGCGCAGCGGCGACGCGCTTCCCCCAAGGGGAGCAGCCCGAATTTCCCGAAGGAAGCAATAAAGTAGTAAAAATAATTCTGCGCAGGTATCCCTTGATTTTTACAAAAAAAAAAAATTGTACTTTATTCCCTGACAAGGAGCTGCCTTTCAAATTCAGGAATGTTAAAAAAATGAAAGAAAGAATTAAAATCAATCTTTGATGCGTGCTCTGAGCTGCTTATCAGTGCTTGTGTTTCCCTTCATCTTTAGACTTTCCTGTAATTACATCTCCGAGACCGAGCACACAGCCACACGAAGGTAAGACAAAAGGTGATTAATCTGGATTGACGCATGACCTACTGCGAGAATGCGTGCCTATTGGCTTTGCCTTCCGCGTTCGCTTGTCCTTTTCCTAAAGGCCAGAACTTGTTCCAAAGGTTGATGACGCAGTTGCGTCACTGGTCCTCGTCTCACAGTGAACTCATGCACACGGAGTTCTGACAGTTATCGATGTTGTCTAATGAACGTCTGTCTGCGTAGACTCTGCGTTATTTTTTTTCTTTTTTCTTATTTTTTTCTCTGTCTTCGGTAGTTCCCAGCTGGGGCCAAATATTTGTGCTGGTTTTTTTCTCGTTGCCCCGTCTTTGATATCACCCATACGTGGTGGAAAAGGACGTTAAACTCCCAAACATCCACCCACCCTGTCTTCGGTAGGTTGTAATGTCGCTGTAAGATTCATCGTGTTTCTGAAATTCTGCATTTTTTTTTTTTAATTCTCGAGGGTGGGTGCGTGTTTGGGGGTTTAACGTCCTTTTCCACCACATACGGGAGATATCAAAGACGGGGCAACGATGAAAAAGCCAGCACAAATATTTGGCTCCAGCCGGGATACGAACTCACGACCCGAGCATTAGAAGTCCAACGCTCTACCATTCGGCCACCCCGGCTCCCCTTTTAATGCTCGAAGAAGAGCCAATGGCCGGTAATTGCACTGTCGGTGCTACTGTGTCGCTTTTTACGTCTGGAAAGAGCATCACGTTAGAGTCTCGATGCGTGTGTCAGGCATACAGCCACGCTGTGCGGAACATCCCATCCGTGCATCAGAATCAGTCACTGGGGTCACAAAACAGCATCTGAAACCACTGTCGTGACTCGGGTTGGCGTATTAATGTTGTTCTGCGTACGTAGAAGCGGACAGCGTACCGAGCAGACGACATTATTGTTTGGGTGCGGACTGAAGACCAACTAGACAGAGCTGATTGGTGGCTATTTTTAGCGACTTTGTCAATGGGCGTGTGGTGCGGGTATAGAAGCGTGAGGCGAAAGAGTCACATTTCTCTACTGTTAGCCGCCGCTAAGTCATGAACATGGTCTCTACTGTTAGCCGCCGCAAAGTCATGAACATGGTCTCTACTGTTAGCCGCCGCAAAGTCATGAACATGGTCTCTACTGTTAGCCGCCGCAAAGTCATGAACATGGTCTCTACTGTTAGCCGCCGCAAAGTCATGAACATGGTCTCTACTGTTAGCCGCCGCAAAGTCATGAACATGGTCTCTACTGTTAGCCGCCGCAAAGTCATGAACATGGTCTCTACTGTTAGCCGCCGCAAAGTCATGAACATGGTCTCTACTGTTAGCCGCCGCAAAGTCATGAACATGGTCTCTACTGTTAGCCGCCGCAAAGTCATGAACATGGTCTCTACTGTTAGCCGCCGCAAAGTCATGAACATGGTCTCTACTGTTAGCCGCCGCAAAGTCATGAACATGGTCTCTACTGTTAGCCGCCGCAAAGTCATGAACATGGTCGCAGTGGCCAAAGAGTCACATTTCTCTACTGTTAGCCGCCGCAAAGTCATGAACATGGTCTCTACTGTTAGCCGCCGCAAAGTCATGAACATGGTCTCTACTGTTAGCCGCCGCAAAGTCATGAACATGGTCTCTACTGTTAGCCGCCGCAAAGTCATGAACATGGTCTCTACTGTTAGCCGCCGCAAAGTCATGAACATGGTCTCTACTGTTAGCCGCCGCAAAGTCATGAACATGGTCTCTACTGTTAGCCGCCGCAAAGTCATGAACATGGTCTCTACTGTTAGCCGCCGCAAAGTCATGAACATGGTCTCTACTGTTAGCCGCCGCAAAGTCATGAACATGGTCTCTACTGTTAGCCGCCGCAAAGTCATGAACATGGTCTCTACTGTTAGCCGCCGCAAAGTCATGAACATGGTCTCTACTGTTAGCCGCCGCAAAGTCATGAACATGGTCTCTACTGTTAGCCGCCGCAAAGTCATGAACATGGTCTCTACTGTTAGCCGCCGCAAAGTCATGAACATGGTCTCTACTGTTAGCCGCCGCAAAGTCATGAACATGGTCTCTACTGTTAGCCGCCGCAAAGTCATGAACATGGTCTCTACTGTTAGCCGCCGCAAAGTCATGAACATGGTCTCTACTGTTAGCCGCCGCAAAGTCATGAACATGGTCTCTACTGTTAGCCGCCGCAAAGTCATGAACATGGTCTCTACTGTTAGCCGCCGCAAAGTCATGAACATGGTCTCTACTGTTAGCCGCCGCAAAGTCATGAACATGGTCTCTACTGTTAGCCGCCGCAAAGTCATGAACATGGTCTCTACTGTTAGCCGCCGCAAAGTCATGAACATGGTCTCTACTGTTAGCCGCCGCAAAGTCATGAACATGGTCGTTGTTAGCCGCCGCAAAGTCATGAACATGGTCGCAGTGGCCAGAAGGAATATTTTATTTTTCATTTGGCAAACAGCCTTGTAAGCGGCACTTCTTCCCCTCAGAACTCAATAGGAACATAGAGATTTTAAGCAGACTATACGGGGTCCACAGGCAAAGCACTTGAAGGTAGCTTTCAGTCTGAATCGCGCGCGCGCGCGAGTGTGTGTGTGTGTGTGTGTGTGTGTGTGTGTCGTTGCGCACTGACCTTATGGCTCTGTATATTTTTGTATATATATATATATATATATATTTCTTCCTTTTCACTTCGGTGACTTGTAATTTTAAAGCGCTTCGAACTATTATTTATTGATAAGTTTCAGCGCTATATAAGTACGATGATGACGATGATGACGACGAGGATGATGGTGGCGGTGGTGGTGGTGATGATGATGATGATGATGATGATGATGATGATTAAGAAACGACCTTACACCAACAGAAGTCGGAAGAAGCATAATAAGATTATGTGTAACTTACTGCTTGTGAGTGCCTGTGCTGGCAGCTTGGACCAGTTGAAAGTCTTCATCTTGTGCTTGGGTCGCGGCGTGGTGATCGGACTCAGTGCCGAGTTCACAGGCTGACCGAACTGCAAGTTCGGGGGACGGTTCGCTCCCCCTGGGGGTGGAGGCGGTGGCGGGGGGCCCATGCCCGGGGGAGGAGGCGGGGGTGGAGGAACGTTGCTGCCTGGTGGGGGAGGTGGTGGTGGAGGGGGTGGTGGGGGTGGAGGGGCACCTCCCGGCACGGGTGGAGCTGGTGGTGGTGGAGGCGGGGGCGGTGCGGGAGGGACTGTGTAGCTGCCGGGCGGGGGTGGGGGCGGGAGGGACGGGGGGAGCACCAGAGGAAGATATCACAGACGCTTGCATGGAAGGAGGCAACGGTGGGGGTGGAGGAGGGGGTGGAGGAGGGGGTGGGGGAGCAGCACCACTGAGATGGGGTGGGAGAGGAGGGGCAGGGGGCACAACCGCGCCCCCACCTATCACAGTCTGACCGTTCAGCACCAGGGCACCGGATGCGAGTCCCACTTTCTCGCCGGTAGAGGGCGACACCGGAGTCTGTTCGTCCTTGACCCTGGAGAACAAGGCCAGGTCCTCTGTCTGGACGGACCTCTCCGTGAAGTTGTCCCCCTTCTTTTGGCCGCCAGGTGGCAGCAGGAGTCTGTCGACCATCATGGCGTCCACCTTCTCCAGGCGGGCATTGTCTAAGTGCAGCGTTTTCTGGGCCGCCATCTCCAGCAAGGCCCACTGGTTGTCGCTGCAGCGAAGCAAACGAGAATTACATGCTCATAATTAAGAGTTCTGTATATCTAGTTGTTTGAGATATATCAATCAGGTCAATTTGAAAGTAGGGGAAGTAAGTAAAGCTGAGAGCGCTACCTATATCTGGGAGATGTGTGCTTTGTATACCACTGGACAAGTCTGCCTTGCCCTACATTGGGTACAAGAGAAAAGTGGGTATCACCGCATGAGGGTCCAATTGACCCGAAACCACGGTCGTTTGCGGCTAAAATCACCAATGGTATACAAAGCGCACATCTCATATATATACAGGGGAAGTAAGTAAAGCTGAGAGCGCTACCTAGATCTAGAAGTGTGATTTGTACCTAGATCTAGAAGTGTGATTTGTACCTAGATCTAGGTAGCGCTCTCAGCTTTACTTGCTACCCCTACTTTGATATTGACCTGATTGAGCGCATGTGTTGGGTTTTAGCGACGCCTTTGTTACTATTCTATAAATTACATACATAATTATCACTTTCAAACTGACTAGGGGCCGAGGTCACGACGCGAACGCAAATTTCCTTGCGCAAATAGGTTGCGGATCGTAAGTTCGTACGTGGCAACGTGAAAACTATCTCTTCCGCTAGTTGGCCGGTCACGACGCGCACTTACTGGAAACGGTGTCACGTACGGGTTATTTTTAGATAGGTGTGGGACCCCCGGGATTCCCACGGAAAACACCATCACGTGACCTGCACAAATTCTCCTTCCAGCGTGAAGAGTGAAAGAGTAGAGGGGGTGTGTTCACTACGCGTTCACTACAGAGTTTTTGATCGAGTCATGTTTATCTGCCGTAGCGTCAGGTTATATGCGTGGCATGTATGTGGAGAGTGTGATCAGGAGTGCATGCAGGTCGCATATAGGCCGCTCCCTAGCAGTCTCAATCTCAACATTGGACGGACTACAACCAGTAGAAGCATTTACTGCACGTACAAACCGTATGTAGCAGGCTCACTGGCAAGAAAACCAACGGAATGAACCTCAATGAAAGAACAACGAAAAACGAAAGAGGAGAGGATAACAACAACATCAACAAAACTCTCCACATACATGCCACGCATTTAACCTGACTTGCTACGGCAGAGAAACATGAATCGACCAAAACTCTGAATTCGGAACCCGCACATTTCGGGTTCACAACACAATGAATGAGACCTGCATTGACAGGCATACGATCAAAACGGTGGTGGCTGATCAGGAAACAAATCAACCCACGATGTGTGGACGGCCGGCCATACAGGCCTTTGCATTGCAGGGTGCGTAGTGAACTGAACGCGCCCCCTCTACACGGGTACCTCAAGTCGTCCTACAGCAGATCGCACAATTCCTGCAGGTCACAGTCTCTCCTCCTAAATCTAAACCTTTGAAGCATGTCCACATCGTCGTACAAGTCAAAAGGGTTAGTACGATCACGAAACACCCTTTCCCGTCGCAATGCTCTTCTCATTTGCAGTTGGTAAATCAAGCGGGCCGCCATTTTTCAGATGTACGCAAAGGCTACGGCACCTTTCCGACACCCTCCTAGGTGGTGTACAATACGCAAGGGTTTCCGAGCGGCCGTAACTCTGCGCAAACGTCATGACCACCCAATTTTATCACAAATCGTAAGTTACGGACTCTCGCGTGCGTAAATCGGTGGCGGAAAAGTTACGAACGCGTCGTGACCACGGCCCCTGGACAGTGAAAATTTTGAATTTATTTCCTTGATACAGTACAGGCATTATTTATAAATTGTTCTCATTAACAACGTTTAATAATAATAATAATGAGGATTTTCATAGCGCCTAATCTGCGAAGCCGGGGCTCTAGGCGCTTTACAAATGTATACAAAAGATGATAAATAAACACATGAACAATAGATAAATAATCAACTAAATGAATACGAATAAAAAGCGTACATATATATACATATGTACATTGCATACATATAGTCATTTATTCATTTTCCACGGGTTGGTCAAAAATACATTTCCCAACGTGGATGAATCAAGTGTTTGTATCATTTATATTCCAGAGGTCACAGTAGAATTAGCCTCCCGTTACCTGAGGTTATCGTCCTGGTCGATCTGCAACAAGGACTGTAGAATGTGGAGAAACACGTCAGCAGTGGGCGTGTTGTAAACCTGAGGACGAAAGAACACCGAAGCATAAACTCCCAATCACAAATCGCGATTTTTCTTGAAATCTTCATATCACTAGAACCCATTCCAAGCCACTATTAAGCAATCTGCAGCCGGTCTCGGACCTCGCGGGACGGCCCACGCCTTGTGTAATAGTGGCTTGAAGTGGCTACTTCTGGTATGTAGTGGCTGTTTCTTTTTAACCAGTCTTATCATATAGTGGACATAGGGTGGTCGGGCTTGGCCTCTGAAGAATTGTCGTTTATTTACATTATACATATTATTACTATATTTTACGTATGAAAACCAAGTACGCACTTTCTGGAAGACAGCATCGAAGACGGCCCTGTGGTCCGTAACGTCCAGCTGAAGGGACATCTCGGCCGACAGCGCCTCGTCATCTGCCGTCTTCTCGTCATCAAACACGTCACACTGGATGATCAGGTCCTCGTCATCCTCGTTCCGCAGGTTGTGGATGATGTCCAACAGGTTCAGACCTATCTCGACAGGAGATGGGGAAAACATGAACTGGACAGAGTCTTCGTTAACTCTATCCCTACCAAGTGAATTTGGGGTTGTGCACCAGTGGCCTCACTTAAAAAAAATCATAATTAATTTATGTCTGCATGGATTTAAATTTGGCCCAGTGAGAGTGTTGCACTTTGATTCTACTCGTGTTTGCTGCAGTAAGAGCCGCCAAGTGGCCGTTAATCTGGCCTGGTTTTCGCATACAGGGCCAAAACCGAAAAAGAGTTTTAAAAAAAAAGTGGGTTACTTGTGCTTGGTACGCAATGTGTTAAAAGACTCGCATTTTGGCTAGAAGAAGGAATCTTGGCTAGAAGACAGAGCACTGACTAGAACAGTGGCCTGGTGGGAAGACATAGTCAAAATTCTGACTAGAAGGGAAGCTTAGAAAAAAAAAAAAGAAGAAGGAGGGGGAAAGGCATGGGTAGGGTTGTTTTTTGTCCAACACGAGTTGATTTGGAAGACAGGAAAACTGAAAGATCGGTCTGTACAAAAACCGCAACATTCAGATCAAAAAACCCATGAGGAATATCATCATGTATGTAGGTTATATTTTCCGTCTAGACAACATCGGGTCGTGAGTTCGAATGCCGGCTAGGGACAACTATTTGTACTGGCCTTGTTTCTCGTTGCCCCGTCTTTGATATCACCGCTACGTGGTGGAAAAGGACGTTAAACTCCCAAACACTCACCCACCCACCCGTCTAGACAACAAACAATTCATATTCAAAATAATGAATAGAATACAACGTGTTTCCACCAATAAACTCGCTCCAGAGAAACAATATTGCCCACCGAGTGACCAATAAAATCGATTCTTAGACACATACATTTCCGAATGACCAATAAACTCGCGCTTTAGAAACATTACGCATTGCTGACTGACCAATAAACTCGCTCCTTATCCGACAGCGCTCGTGCAGGTCGTCATCACAGGAGACGAGGATACAGTTGATGAAAGCCATTAGTGTGGTCTTGTAGGCCACGAGCTCTGTCGTCCGCAGCTCCGTCACCACCAGGCTGAACCGGTAGCGCAGTTTCTTCATCGTCTGGAGGAGAAATCAAGAATGACTCCTTAGCTACGTCAAAAAACCACCCTACACATTACAATCTCAATACATTAGACAGGCAAACAGAAGCGTGCGGAAAACTTTTCAGCAAATGCACTGAATCTGTTCATCAGAATCAGTCACGTGGGGCACAATATAGCACCTCAAACCATTGTGGTGACTTTGGCCAGCATATATGTTGTTCTAGGTAGTAATGAGTAGACGACGTTATTTGGTTGCGGATTGAGGATTACCTAGATGGCGCTGATTGGAGGCTATTCCATTTTTTGCAAAGCCTTCTAGTAATTTCCTCAGCCGCGTGTTGGTCTCTGTCGCTTGAGCGGCGTGAGGTCATAAAATAACTAACACCAGTAATTTCCTGTTCAACTAGTCGGTTTCACCAGTGTATGTCTGTTTATGAGTGTGAGTGAGTGATAGGCGCATTGAGTTTTATGTAAAGAAATGCGCCCTACAAATACCATTTTTTATTATTATTATTATTATTATTTTTATTTTTATTTTTTTTTTTGGGGGGGGGGGGGACCTGGGGTGGCCGAATGGTAGCATTGTTGAATGTTGACAAAAAGAGGTTCATACTGATTTCGTCGTGCAGGGATTAAACGTTATGTCTATTTAATCGATACGTGAAGGACATGTGTGTGTGTGTGTGTGTGTGTGTGTGTGTGTGTGTGTGTGTGTGTGTGTGTGTGTGTGTGTGTGTGTGTGTGTGTGTGTGTGTGTAGGAGTTAACGTGTACAGTGTATGTTGTGGCACTGAATCCACCTGTACGGTAGAATGTAGCTGGACAACCGTTTTTGGACAATCTGCAAACTCGTGTGCGTGTGCGCATATTCCCGCATCCCTATCCTTCTCTTAGTTTGGCCCTGTCATCTACATTTCGTCTATTTCAATCCCTCACTCACGTCTGCACTAGCAGTGGTTAGGAAAAAGTAATGTTGGGTATAATATGCTGCGAACTGGTGTATTTGCGATTTGGAGATGATAAGTTTCAATATTTGCTGTACATGCGCTTAGTATTTGGAATTGCTATTTTGTTTTCTACGCTTTTTTTTTAATCAGGAGTTCGATAACTTAGCATGAAGGTGCAGCGTCTCCTGTATGTCCTAGGTTTACACCGCCCTGTGGGCCAGTCTGCATCGTTTTTCCAACGTTACACTTTTTATTCAAGTTTTGCAGGCACACTTAGACGTGAATTAGTCTTTGTTGCTTGCTCGGCTTTAAGCCTTAAAAACTCAACCACTCACTCTCCCCTATACTTTACGTAGCCATCATCAGTACCATGTTTCAAGCATCCTCACTTACACGCCAATGACAACGAATAAAAGCACGTCAGCACAAGGATATTCTGTGGGGACGGAAACCCTTCCAGTTAAAAAAAAAATCGATAGCACCTTGCACCCTATACTGGTTCAGACACAAGCCCCACACCCCTTGGGAAATTCACCGTAGAACTCGCCCACCCCTGAGCCGCCACACTCCGCAGACTACATTGTCGGCGACCAGGATATAAAACACTCACAATCAGTTTGAACAACTCCCATCGCGGCGGAGAAAGATTAGAGGTTAAACGCGCCGCAGTTAAAAGCAAAGTACAGAACACGGAATGCTTTGTTCGCAGGCTGTTGAAAGTGTCCGAAGGTTCCATTTCTATGCGGGCAGATATTAAAGGGGTGACGGTTTGCACAATTTTGCAAGTCACTTTTCTTGCAGTGATCTATCGGTAAGAGCACGCACGCGCTAACGCACACACTGGCACGCACGCGCGTAGGCACGCACGCACGCACGCACGCACGCACGCACGCACGCACGCACGCACGCACGCACGCACGCACGCACGCACGCACGCACGCACGCACACACACACACACACACACACACACACATCTGAGTAAACGGCAAGACTGCAAGATTTGTTTTGTGAACACGTATGTTCTAAATGAGTTTTCTCATACTCGTGAAGAGCAAAATTAATTTTCAAAGCCTTAACACTGACCTTCTGTAAAACTAGAATTTTGTTTCTCGTGTTCCTCGAAAGGGTACATCATATAGTGATGGCTCTCTTTTTTTGTTAATTTGTTTGAAAGTGTGCAAAGACCACTTTTATTAAAAAGAAGAGGAAAAAGACAGAAGAAATAATCAAGTCGGTTAATAGACTTCACCTAAGGAAGCCTCCATTAATTCTTCCCGTCCTCCTGTGTCATTACAGCGAATCGCTGCTCACATACCCACAGTTACATTCAGTGAGTACTGGGTAACTGGGAGTGAGAGTACGAGGGCAGAGACATACCTTGAACGTATCGAGGGCGTCCAGCGCCAGGCGATGACCGTCAGCGGAGTAGACACAAAGTGCCGAGAGCAGTTCTATCACCTGTTTCTTCACCATCACGTTCGTCGTGTCCAGAGCTGCCAGCAAACAAGACAGAAAAGGGTTTTTGCTAACTCACGTAAACGTCACAGTTTCTTTACATATTACCTCCCTTTCTAACATGTCCGCTGTCCGGTTTCCTCGGCAATCCGCTGAAGGTGATGCCAGAGTAAAGTAGAGCATACAAGCAACACTTCCCGTAAATATAAAATCATTTGGCCAGCATGGTGCAGTGTAAGTCCAGGCACCTGGTGCCAGACGTACGATGGTAGAATCAGTTTAGAACGGGTTAGTATTTATTCTTTTTCTGTTTCTTTTTCTTTCACGTGTATAGATAGTTCTTCTGTCTTTAAAAATGATCAGTGTGATCAACATAAACTGAATACAAACAGGACAAACTGTAACTACATGTATGTAATTATATATGTATATATATTCACAAATACAAACAGGCACACATACATTATACAGATAATATCATACATACAATATATATATGCTGTGTGGAAAGCTCTCTCTCGGCGTTTGAAACCCATCGCGTCCACCGTGTGTGTGTGTGAATGCGTGCGTGCGTTCGTGTGTGTGTGTGTGTGTGTGTGTGTGTGTGTGTGTGTGTGTGTGCGTGTGTGTGCGTGCGTGCATGCGTGTGTGCGTGCGTGTGTGTGTGATTCATACAATTATGTATACACACATAGAGAAAATCATGTATTGAGAGAGAGAGAGAGAGAGAGAGAGAGAGAGAGAGAGAGAGAACACAACCTAAATCACCGAATGCAGATTGTCAATGTCCGTCCGATTACCTCCCCCGCACTGCAACGTGCGCCATCGCAGAATGGCGAAAGCTCACTCTAAAAATCATACCCATGACCTTTTCAAATACCTCTCTTTGCATGATGAGTTTGATCATCAGCAAAAGCCTGACATTTCAGAACTTCCGCAATACATACTGCCCCGACCAGTTATACCGCCGTGACCTAAATATAAGCCAAGAGCATGACCTTTCTCTGCAGACGCACACCGAGAAACCGCAAGAACGAGGCCTGCGATTGGCGAACGGTGCACTGGGTGATGTCAAACGTGGAGGATAGGTGTGATGGAGTTGTCTTGAACAGACGTGGGGAGGGGAAGGGAGGGAAGGGGGGTAAAGTCATTGATCACATTAAAAGCCCATCCAAAAATCCCAATTTTAATTGAAATCAGTATTCAGATCTCTAGGAGTCACTTCAAGCCACTAGTATGCAATCTGCAGAGGTCTTGGGCTTAGCGGGGACGACCCGCGCCTTGCGTAATAGGGGGAGCCGGGGTGGCCGAATGGTAGAGCGTTGGACTTCTAATGTTCGGGTCGTGAGTTCGTATCCCGGCAGGGGCCAAATAGTTGTGCTGGCTTTTTCATCGTTGCCCCGTCTTTGATATCACCCGTATGTGGTGGAAAAGGACGTTAAACCCCCAAACACCCAGCTGATGAACTGATGTGAACTTCACCTTTAGCTGAGCTGAAGATGATGACGATAATAATGATGATGATGATGATGATGATGATAATTTGTACAGCGCAATTCTTGAAATCAACTCACTGCGCATGCACACATCACTCACACGCACACAAAACACACCCTAGCAGGCAGCGAGTTCCAGACTGTTGGGGTGGGAAATCGGAAACTGACAGCGTTGGCCAAAAGATTTCAAATTTTGCCTAGGAACCTTTGAGGAGCTTTTTCGCTGGACGAGCGGAGGGTACGTGAGAGAAGTTCACTCTGCAAACGCTGGAAGCCCCACAAAGCCGGATCGTTGAGGATAATTATACCACATGGTCTATTAGCACCAGACAAACCAAGTTCAAGAAGTACTACAGCGACGCTGTACACTACAGGTCTCGCATCATCCGATCACAGACCTCCAGAAGATGGAGGGTCAACGGCGACGGATACTTCATCAGTAATGCCGGATAATACCGGATAATGCCGGATGTACCGAGAAATCAACACGTCAGGACACTGAGCGGTCAGGGGTTCAAGAACCAATTGATCCTGTTTTTCTGGACCCTGTCAAATCCCCTCCCCCCTTTCCCCACCAACACACACACACAAACACACGGTCATTGGAGGTCGTGGTGGGGTCTGACAGGTAATATAATCTGGATGCGTCTGTCTGTGTGAATCTTTCATTCCATCGCTTGCTCTTTCATCCTCTTGGCATTCCGCAGACGGACTTCCCGTGCTGGGTTAATCTGGCACAAAAACACTTCTGTGATTTCGGAATGAATCTCTCTCTCTCTCTCACGATGCTGCTCTTTGATTTCTTCCATTTGGCAGAATCTAGTTTGATTTTTTCTTTCTTTCTTTTTTTGGGGGGGGGGGGGGGGGGCGGGGAAGCTTCCCTCTCCGTACAAAAAAGGCTTTCGATCTCTTTCTTTTGGGGAGGTATTTCTTATTTTGTTGTTTCAGCTGATTCGACAGTTTATGAGAGAGAGAGAGAGAGAGAGAGAGAGAGAGAGAGAGAGAGAGAGAGAGTTCTCAAAGACAGAAACGCCAGAGACAACTGGAAATGTTCTACAACGTCTGCAACTCCGCTAGACCTGAAATGACTGAAGCGTTGTGCTCGGAACGCATACAACTGACATCGATTTTAGCCGAAAGGAGACAAGACGACGTTCACAACGAAAAAAAAACAACAAACAAACCAAAAAACCCCAAAAAAATAAAAACAAAAAAAAAAAATCCCAGAAGACTCTGAGCCAGTGACACAGATCCAGCCTCTCCAACTAGCGCAACCAAGCACAAGAAACAGACATGGCCGCTGGCTGAAACACGATATTCTTCATACGTCAATCCACATGCTAATGCATCTGCGTGACGTCAGCCCATCTTGCGTCCTCAGACATCAGCAGCAGAAATAGGCGTCCTATCTTAACGCTGCACACACAGTGAGATGACAGATCGAGGAAAAACTTGGTTTTATTTCACGGATTTAATTACACACTGACTGCAAGAGTGATTTTTTTTTTAAAATTCCATGGCGTCTGCTGCAATAATTCTGAGCCACACACGCGTATGAAATGAAGAAGCAATGAGAAACCTGTAGAAACACGCAAGCACACACATATATAGGTTTCATTGCCTGGGAACTTTAGCAAGCAGAAAGGTTGTCGCTTCCGTGTTCTGAATAACATAGATTCCTTATTGTTCCAGAACACATCAGGATACGTTCTTCCCCATTCAAGTGTGCCAAGCGCAGAGGCGGTACTGTTTACAGATCATACACGCACACTCATAGGACAAAGCCAGCTCAGCTCCCTCCAACTCGAGGCAGCCTGGAAGCAAATAGCAATTCTCGTACGCATTAACGCGTCTGTGTTTCTACAACTGGTCTAGAATTTTGGATCACAGGTCCCCCCCCCCCCCCCTGTTTACTCGACTGCCTCCCCCTTCTTCCCCACCTGCTAATACCCTGGCTAAGCTCATGGGCGCGAAATTAAATGTATATTAGCTGTCCATCGAAAATCGGGTTATTTCGAGTTGGTTTTTTCCCCTCGCTCGAGCGCTTCTCTGAGGTCCCCTGGAGCGTAAATAAGCCAAGGGACGCACAAATCTCATGCCTGCATATGGAAAGACGGGACTCTCACATAGAGATGGAGAAGAAGAAGAAAGAGGAGGACAAAAAGAGTCAGGAAAAAAAAAGAAGAAAGTAAGGGACGGTTGGAAGACATGCGCAATTCCCGCGTCCTGAGCTCTATAATACCATTCAGATATAGCTTCAGATGAAACAGTATCCCTCCCATCGACAAGGGATCCGGTGACTTGTTGATTGAAACAAAGGGAGTACACAGAACAATTGATTACCGTGGATCTAGTCTGCGCGTTTATCAGCTCAACCAGCATAGCTTTTCATTTTCTGTATCGCAGTTTTAAAGGTTGCCGTCACCGCGTTTCCTTTGGGCCGAGCACGTGATGGTCATGACGCATTGGTTTTAAGGATGGGGGATACGTCGATTGAAAATACTGAGGACCTCTTGAAGTTAGGTTTACACAAACCTCCATACCATACACGTGCTCAAAACAGCAAAACATTTGGATGGTCCCGTGCATTGAAAAAACAAAACAAAAACAAAAAACTAACCCAAATCATAAAAATTGGGCTGACATACTCATCGCTAAAATGACTGCTGCTCTTTCGCAGCACTTCCACCTTTACACACGTATTCCTCACCCTTAAAACAGGAAGTCTGCAGATAAGCCATGTAGCTTGGAAAAAAATCTAGAAATCCGTCTGCACTCGGCAAAAAGTGGACAGAAATTGAAGAAGTTTCTCAAGAAACTCAAGAACCAGCAGAACTGAAACAATGTCGAGCAGCGTAAAAAGCTAAAACCAAAACAGCTCACATGATTTCACGATGACACATGATTTAACATAAGGGGCGATTGTTGAAGACCACCGTTCCGTACAGCTTTTTGACTTCTCTCAAGGTGTCTGGCAGATCAGATATTTTGTCAACGTCACAAACAGTTTCGTCTCGGTTGGAAAAGATTGCAAATGCCGCGCGTGTATTTTGCCCATATTTATTTTCAGCGGGACCATTCTCCTTTTCGACGTCTGTCTCTTTGCCGTCACAAACTGCTGCGTCTGCAGTCACATAAGAGGTCAGACACTGGCAATAGGTTATCCTATGACTATCCAATAATTAGTAATCATGAGCTGTTATCCGTCTGACAAAAGAGCCCCGGATGGAGCCTACAACTGACATCCGGCTTCCGCGGCCGGAAAGTAGTTCTGGGAAGACGAGCGACAGCAAGACACTGACGATACCTCAGTAATGTTTCAACACAAGAGAAAAACACAAGACGGATGAAGCCGAGGTATTAGGAACTCGAGACGAAAATAGAGGGCGAGATGAAAGGTAGGTGAGACACGGGGAGAAGTCAAGATGGCGGAATGCTATTCTCGGTGTTATTCGAGTCAAAAATTCTGACGACGATTCATCTCAGGTCAAACAGTGTGTTTGAAATATTAGCGTACGCGCGTTTAACTCTTTCAACACTAAGGAACGCGCATCCGGTCCCACAAGGTTTGAACCCGGAGGTCACGGTTCGAGTGCTTGACATTCGCGATGCATCGGCCACGTGGAGGAAGGGTGGGTGGGTGGGTGGGTGTTCTGGAGTTTAACGTCCTTTACCACCACGTATGGGTGATATCAAAGACGTGGCAACGAGAAAAAGGCCAGCACGAATATTTGGGCCTAGCCAGGATTCGAACTCACGACCCGAGCATTGTTTAGTCCAACGTTCTACCATTCGGCTATCCCGGCTCCTCCGGCCACGTGGATTGCAAACTGGACCGGATACACGGTTCTTAGCGAGGAAAGAAATGTTGTTGATAGTGCTGGCTTTTGTTTTTCTCTCACTAACCCCGCCGAATGTCTATTTCCCAGGGAATGTCAAGGGAGAAAACTGCTAGTGTATAATGAGTTAATATTATAGTCATGTGTTAGTAAACCTCTTTGTCTGGCTGACAAACGAGTCTTTTCTTTCACAACGACAAACCAAACTCGAAAAAAAAATTCCCCGGTGCAACTCACATCTCAAAACATCATCAACAACGACGACGACGACAACGAGGACGACGACAACAACAAAACAACACAACACCACAATCAACAACAACGTTTGGTACTACTGATTACTGAACTTCGGTTTGTCCGTGTGAAAGAAACGGAGTGTCTAGATGACAAAAGAACAACAACCCATAAAACCTATTACGGCTGGGGCCAAATATTTGTGCATGCCTTGCCTCGTTGCCCCGTCTTTGATATCACCCATACGTGGTGGAAAAGGACGTTAAACTCCCCCCTCCTCCCCCTCTATGTCATACAACCTAATTCTAACGTATGGACGTGAGCATGCTAATGAGGTCACGTGCTTTCACCCGAGAACAAAACTTTTGAATCGAACTGGCACCAGAAACACCCCCGCTATCTTGAGTAACACCCCCCGAAGGTGCCACAATTTGCGCACAATTTACGACTTTCGCCGATGTAGCACCAGAATAACTCCCCGCCATTTTGACTGAACCCCCGTGCGGACAGGTCTGCTGCTCGCACTGCAGCGCCGGTGCCCTGGTGGGTGGGATGAATCTTCTTTCTGTGAAGATTCGCGAGCAGCTATTTTGAGAAAATTGCAACCATGGTAATCTCCCCTTCATGGTGTTTCCGGGACTGCCGACAAGCGTTTCTTTCCGGGTTACAGTTTTTAACGAGCCCGGTGTAAGCTGGGAAAAGGCCATCGCCAAGCCGCGAGGCTGGTCTTCTACCATTATACATTTCTTGCGATTGGTTCATGCAAACCTTAATGCTTCCTAAACGTGCTCTTGCAAAATACGCGGAAAACGGGAGAATTATTGGGAGGGAATTAGGCAAGAGAGAGAGAGAGAGAGAGAGAGAGAGAGAGAGAGAGAGAGTCCCCCAGGAGAAAAAACGACAGATACAACTGGAAATGTTCCAGAGACAGAGACAGAGGTGTGTCTCACTTTCCTGTCTGCCTGCCCCCTCCACCCCCCCCGCCCCCCCCCCCCCCCGCTCTCAACCCCTCCTTCCGTTCCCAAACAACCATAGTAACATAACAACCAACAAAATGAAAGGGAAGACAACGAACCAACCATCATCCCTCTGCCTTGCCCTCCTCCAACAACAACCACCACCACCAACCAACCAACCAACCAACCAACCACCAAACAAACAAACAAACAAACAAAAATCAACCAAAACCCTCCGCTCAAAAACACAAACACGATCAACAACAGCAAGAAAGCAAAAACAAACTACGGAAGACTCATCAGTCAAAAGCACTGTCAGTAACAACCGACAAACACACTGACGATAATCTCAACGCCATATGCTACACCCACTTCATGAACAACAGCAACTCC